>JAHHUM010001171.1:772500-1000410 GCA_036173005.1 Crenichthys baileyi
GCCGCTCCAGATCCAGGCGGTGATCTGCAGCCTGTAAGGCCTGAACTCATCTCCGAGTCTTGTTTTACTGCTCACGAGTTCAAGGTCCCACAGATGCTCCAAACGTAAGAACTGTGCAGCTCCTGCCTGCAACAGCCGCAAAACCCAGACACCGAATACTGAAAAAATGATTTCAGAGAAAGAAATCAACTTCGACCATTTAACACCACTGCATAAACCCCATCTACCTTTGCTACGAAGAACAAAGCGTAGTAAAATGTAATCCTATTAATCCAATCCATCTCATATCAAACAAAACACATATTTATAGATAAAACCTGTTTTTCCTCACAGGCTGACAATAAATCTGAACAAACTTTGCCTGTTTAAGGAAAAAAAGCCCCAGAAGGATCTAGTTTCAGAAAATCTAATATTAACCGTTGTTGACTGCAGATGTCGTACACGTACTCGTAGTCTTCCTCAGGTCGAGGGTTCAGCAATCTAAGCAGAATAGTCCAGAATTCCCTCTCCCCAGACACCTCCTCCAGCTCCTCTGGGGAAACCCAAAAGTTTTTCCAGGCCAGGCGTGAGACAAAGTCCCTCCTGCGGGTCCTGAGCCGACCCCTGGGCCTACTCACAGTGGACGTGTTCCAGAGCTTCACCTCGATTCACTTCCTCGGACTTGGAGGACCTAATGCTTACTGCTTCGCACTCGGCTGCGACGGCCCCAGTGCATGCTGTATTTCTTGGCTAGAAGGAGCCAGCAGGACCACGTTCTGCAAAAAGGAGAGAAAATCCACTGGTCCTCAAACCAGAGTCAAGAAATATTAATGTATTTTACCAAACTCTCTTCTCTTTTCCACACTTTTCTCTAAAGACTGGCCTGTTGTTCCTTCTTTCTGCCCCATCCAATCTGACCTAACTCCAGGGAATGCTGTGACCATCCCTCAGTTCATCTCCCACCAGCGATCAGTCACAGTCAGAGATCTTCCTCTGCTCCAGAGGTTCACATGAACACTACCTGAAGCTCTGCGTGATTTCACACTTCACTCCTGCCACTTGATAGGGTGACTGAGCAACTGCTGAAGAGAATATTCTCATAAATCCTTCAGGATGTTTCCGAACACAAAGGGGATATCTGACGTTGGAATTACACAGCTCCGCTCGCATTTCCTCTTTTTCAACGGCTGTAAATTTCTGAGGGATGAAGTATCAAAGCGTACCTTCAGCTGGAAGTGAAGTAATGTCTGGGTCCAGTAATCCCTCTGGGTTTTTGGATGTGTGTGCTGATAAATGTGCATAGCTTCAGCCGTTGGAGGACAAACCCTCAGGTACAGACTTCATCGGGTCACAGAGTCATGATAAATATGAACCACTGCGGTTTGGGCTCTTTAACCATAAATAAGCAAATCTTCCCGGATCCTTGAGTCAAAGCCATGAGAAGATCATTTCCATAAAGCAGAGTAGAGCATCTCTGACTGACTGGCTCTAAACCACAGGCTGACAGAAGTAGATCACAGCCTGGTTCTGTTCTGGGACATCCAAAAACACCCAGTTTAGTGTTGTTGGATTCGGTTTTATTTTAAAGCCACAGTTGGAGAGCCTTTAAAGCTAGATGAAATTATTTCTCAGTCTTTTGTTGTTCTGATTTATCTGCTCTCCAAAGCCACTGGAAAAGACCCGCTGGGATCCCCAAAGCACTTTGCGGCTTCAGAAGTCGGTCCTGCGTTCCAGTTAAAGGAGCAAATATGTGGGCTTTGAGGCAAACTTGAAGACGTCAGACTGTCCACAGGAAAGCAAAACAAAATTCCTGAATCCTGGACAAAAAGTGTGAGCGATGGAGACGCTTTTTGCTGGACGGATTTCAGCAACTGGCTCCTACTTGTTGGGCTCCACCTGGAAGTTACTCAGCATCCAGCGTATTTTATGGGGGCTCAGCCTGTCTGATCGGGTTTCAGTTGTCTGTTGATTCTCACTTTAACTCTCTGTTAAACCATCTGTGAATCATTCGGACCAACGGCTTTGAGCAGCACAGGTAAGAGAGACGTTCTCTAATCATTTGGACCGAAACCGGGCCTTCAGTTTGTAATCACGACTCAGCAGAGCAGAAGATTAAAGACTTACGTTCAGGTCTGAGACGTGATGATTAGAACAGAAGCCGAGGACGGAAACCAGATGTTTATTTAAGTAAATAAAGAAAATGTTGAATTATAACAGTGAGTCCAGGCGTTTCCATGTTATCGTTAATGGCTCTGTGGAGACTCTGTCTGCTTTGTTTCTGTAACTGGAAGAAGCAGAACTGATTCACAGAGAAACTGGTTTAATGGTTCCCTCAGACCCGTTTATCTGGGACCAGAACAAGCTGAACAAGGATTTCTTACTAAGCTGCTCAACAAAACCAACACCTGATACCAACAAAAGTGGTTTTTGCCTTACTTTAACTTATTTCCTAAAACTCTGCATATTCGTGTAAAAAGCTCCTTAATTCACTTAATTTGACCCACTTCCTGGCATAATTCAAAACCAACAACCTGAATTCTGGGGCAGCAACAGAACACATATACTCGTGTGTCTGGTACAAGAAACAAATCCAAATGCTCAGTTACTTCCACTTATTCTGCCTCACAAATACGCAGAGAAACCTCCAGTGTGAGGAGGACTTTTACATTTTAAAGTCTAAGCCAAAAAAGAAATAAGAAGGCTGTTTACAGAGTGCTATAACTAAGCATAGTAATGGAAAGTTGAGTGGAAGGAAAAAGCTTTAGCCTACCTCACACACCCACAGAGAATCCATGAGGTATTGTCAAGAGGAAGATCAGAGACACAGTAACACCTCAACAGAACCACAGGTTGTTCTCCTCCATGCCATGCTGCATTGATGCATTAAATAATGCTAAAGGAGCCCAGACCCAGTACTAAGCAAAGATACTCGGTACATGGACATACAGCTCAGCAGTCCCACATTCCTGTTTCTTCCCAAGTCATGCTGCTCCTGCTTGCTGGTTGTATTGTGAGGAGTGATTTTGGCTGCACTTAGTTTTAATTTAAAACATCTTTCAATAGTTCCTGCAGTGTGAAGCTTTAGATCAGCATGAAGCTCAGAAGCTTGATACAGAAACAGAACTGGTTTAAAACCCTAAACAACCAAAATAGAGGAGCGTTATATTTAAATCAAGCCTGAGAAAACCTTTTTATTCCAGTTAGATACCAACACACACAAACAGGTCTTTTTCTTTAGTAAAATAATTATTAGTCAGAAGGACGTTACATCCAGTCAACTGCATGTTGTGTTTTTCCTGAACTGGGTCTGAAGAAACAACAGCTTTGTGGGAACTGAGATTCACGGATTGAGATGTTCTGGGAAGAGGAAACCATCTCTTTGACTCCCCCTCCAGTTGTTTCCTTGTTCAGTTCAAGAGCTCGAGGAAATGTTGTCCCCGTGTCCCTGGAGGTTTCTGGGAAGAGGAAATGAGCTGATGTCATGCACTTCCAGAGTGCAGCACGCAGACAGAGACCAATAAGAAATGGACCTCATGGCTCTTAGACAGATCCTGTAGTCTCTGAGTCAGATACTCTGACTCCTTCCTCAACCTCGTCAGCAGACTACATTAGAAATAGCTAACTATTAATCAAGATATTACTGTTGTAAAAAGGTAAGGTTGCTTCATTGTCAGCTTTTAGCTTCACACAACAAGACGTGATAAAAGTAATCTGACTGTTCGCAGCTTCTAAGATTATTACAATCTGACCTCCAGCAAACAAAAACACAACGGATCCTTGTTCAGAGGTAACAGTTGGAAGGGAAGCAACAGTTGGAAGGGATATAAGGTCATCTCCAAACTATCTGAAGTCCATCCTAGAGTGAGAAATGTGGTTCCCAAGAGGAAAACATCTCAGACATCTGCCAATCTTTCCAGGAGTGGACGTCCCCGCAGATTCAGCCCAAGGTCAGAGCGTGAAGCTCAGAGAAATAACAAAAAACCCGAGAGCTCCATCTCTGACTCTACAGGCCTCAGTTAGCAGGTTAAAGGTTAAAGGTCATGACAGATGGCAGAATGACTTAGGTTATAAAGCTGCATCTGAATGAAGGACAAGACTTCAGGGACGATGTCCTCTGGACAGATGAGACCTAAGTAGAGATGTTTGGTTATAATGTACAGGATCATGTTTAGAAAACACTGAACACGTACCAGCTGTCAAGCATGGTGGTGGTATGGTAATGGTTTTGGGCATCTTTTAAAACTGGGCAACTTTAATTAATTAATTGCAAATCTACAACAGAATGACTGAAAAATAAAAAGATAAGGGTGCTGCAGTGACCCAGACAGCTGAGGCTTGGCTTAAAATGGGTCAAGAAACACAATGAACAAACGCTGGGAAGAGAGCGTGGGACAAAACTCCTCCAGAAGATATGAGAGTCAGACAGAAAACCACTGCTGAGAGTGAATGCTGCTGAAGGTGTTTCTATGCTCATGAAGTGTGGCTATACTTCATGTAGGGGCCTGGAAAAGGCCAGACCAGGTTCATTATGTCCTAATAAAACCCTAGAATTGAAAGAGGGTGTACTTTATTGTCCCCATGGATGCCTGTTTAATTGATGGAATACAGGAGAGCAGCGATGTTGCACAAAATAAAGAACAAAGCAGATGAGAAACTCTGCAGGAGATCCTGCAGAATCCAGTAAATTAATTCAATTCAATTCAGTTTATTTATATAGCGCCAATTCACAATCCTGACCAACAACTCCTCGCTGAAAGAGGATAGGGCTGTGGAATGATGAAATGTGCACGTCTGGAAAGCTTTACCACGGCTGAAGAAGTTTTAGTGAAGAGAAGAGCATCAGTGAAGTCCCAGTTGGTTCATGGAAAAGCAGAGTTTGGCTTTGAAGGATTGAATCACTAAAAGACTCCAGTTCCTTATTTCTAGGTTGCTTGAACCTCATTGTCTGAGTTTTCCAACCCGTAACGTCTCTGATTCGCTTTCCTCACCCTCACAGAGAGGTTTCCAAACGGGAAAAACCCCCTGCTGACAGCTGGGGATGAACCAGTGGAGCTTTTAGGAGCTCCAGTCATCTATTAGGTTGTTTTTGCTGGCTCTGCTCTGTTTCTGCCTGAGTCTGGGGTCTCCTGTCCAAAACAACCCTCTCACACCTGAGCCTGAAGAGTCCATGAACCAGGTTCAACTTTAACGCTTCCTCCCATATTTTCTTTCCTGCTGACAGGAGGAGGAGTCTGTTCCTGGAGGACGCCCTGAAGGAGGCGGGTGCTGAGTGTTAAACTGAGAGAACAAGTTAATTAGCCTGCTGCTCGGGGAGAGAGAGAGGCAACGCTGGGTGCATTTCACATTTTTCCAACGTTTCTGAAAAAGAAGGTGTGTGGGCAGATCCCTGAATGAAAGCTCTTTTTCTGCCTTTGTGTGTGTATAATCAGTCATGTGTTGTGTGACTGATGTATTACCGCTGTCCGGTTAGATGGATGGCTGCTTTTTTGTGTCGGGGTCTGCCTGTGGGCTCCAGGGAAGGGTGGAGCATTAGGAGCCGAGCAGCGGGAACCCAGAGTTTGTTTTTGCCTCGCCAAACTTCAGTCTGGGAGGTTTTATTCTCTTTCTCTGTGTTAAAAAACCTCCAGACAACATGCTGCTGCACATTTACAAAACTGAACATCTGTCACATCTGAACCAGAGTTCCTGCAGAACACCTCCCAAGATCTCCAACATTTGAAGACTGTGGCTTACTTATAGAGGCATCCATCGGATCTCCTGCTGCTGTGAATTAACAAGAACTGAAACTTTACATTTAAACTAATTAAACCGTTTTCTTCATATTTTCTTGCCAAGGACTCTGACTTTCCTGCAGTCCTTTAACGTGATCTTAATCAGTGGTTCGCCAGGCTTAGCTCCTCAAGGACCAGATAATGGAGAAGTTTACAAAGAACTGGTTTAAATTTGGATCTTCCAGCTGTTTGTGACCAGCTGCCTATGACATTTGTTTCTTGGTCTTTCAGACGTCTTTTAGGCCCTGTTTGTTACATCCTGGTTACTCTTTGAAGAGTCGGGTAACGCTGGTCTGTTTTAACTTTTCCTTCCTCTTCTGATGCTTCCTTTTCTTCTATAATCACTTTGGAATACACCTTGAATTACTGCTTGTACTACAGCTTCTCTAACTCCACCTTCCCCCTCCCGAACCGCAGAGAGTTCAAAATGTGAGAGTAAAACTCTTCAGCTGCCGTGAGTCTGCCTCTACAGGCTGGTATCATCTCCAGATCTAAAGACTAAAACTGAGGGAAAAAGCAGCCAAACAACTGAAACAGACCTTCAGCGAGTCTGCTCAAATGCTGATGAGGAGCACTTTCAAAGATTTCAGGAAACAAGGCAAGGCAGGGCCTCCACAGCAGTGCTGCCACTGGCAGCAGAGGCCCAGAATCCCCTGATGGATATAATTCTGCAGATTGGGAGAAGGTCAAATAAACCACCAAGTGCAGACATGATACCTGTGGCATGGTACCAGACTGGTGGGGCCATGACACAGTCCAACACCATCACATCATAACAGCCCAGAGTGTTGTGTGATCATTTGCATTCGTGATGGGATCACCATGGAAATGTCCGGTGGATAGGGGCACAGGAGAGCATCTCATGGATGTGGAGAAGACACGTAGCAGCATGATGATCCAGGTGGTGTAGGTCATGGAGATCACACCAGGACTGAACCTGTGTTCTGCAGCCATAACCTGACCGCGTCACTCCTGACATACTGCACAACACTGGGGTCCGCATGTTGGTCTGAGCAGTCAATAAGTCTTCACTGCAGGTTCATAACAGCCTGAAATTCCAGTCAGCCTGACGGGACTTTTAACAGCCAGCAGACACCCGAAGGTGAAAGAGAGCAAAGACACACTTTACACGCTGCTCCGACATCAACACAGATAAATAAGGGCGGTTCTGACAGCCCCTCATCAACCACACCTGCAACACACCTGTGAGTGGCTGGGTTCCTGTTGTTGCCACATTGAGACATTTTCTGGTTGCAGAGCTTCTCAGGAGCAGATGTTCCAGTAGGGACCACGCCTGTCATTTCTGAGATCCAGGTTAGGACTCAATGATCTGAAGCACAGCAGGAAGGAAAAGTTCCTCCACAACCTGCTGCTGCTGCTGAAAGAGGTTCTACAGGCTGCTGGGTCACGTGGTCCACTTTGCTTTGCAAATACTGCTTCTGTATGTTGATCAGACTTTGGTTTAATAATAATGAGGATTAATAGGAGGGATTGGTTTTTTATCATCTCTTACTTTAAACCTTTTTTTATGAGTTAGGATCCATTCGGCTGTGTGTAGGAGTTCAGGGCATGGATGGTAATGGCCGGGATACGTGTCAGAGCACTGGGAGTTATGGAAGCAGTGGGAGAAGGGTCTCTCCACTCCTCCTGATTCCTTATTATCCCAGCAGATTCAGACTACAGATCCAACTCATGGAAGCACACAGATCCCTCGCTGGGCTCTGGAGCCCTGCTGGGAAACTCTCTGCTCTGTTTCTGCAGCATTTCATTTCAACTGAAGGTTTTATTTGGCTTTGTGAACTGAGCCGAGGCTGATTTACAGGCTGGGCTTTGACCTGTTGGCCCATCACACAGAATCACCCACCAGTGGCACAGATTAGGGTATTTTCTGACCATAATAAATTGGAAAATGTGTTTTCTTTTACATTTTTCTGTGAACTCTTAAAGAGTAATATGCAAGTAAGGATCTTAGAGGACCCACTTTCTTTAAGAGCTACTTTAATGTTCAGTATTGAAGTTCAGTTTAGCAGCAACATAATATTTCACACAGAGTCCAGGTAGGAAGTTTCCAAACTGTAACTTTGGTTACAAACAAAATTATGTTTTCAGCTTCTTCACCTTGTTTCATAACCAGAGGCAGGTCCAGTAGAGAAACACATATCGTTCTGGTCAGAACCACCTCAGCTGATTCCTTTGGAGGACCAGCAGGTCTACTCTGAGCTCCCTCAGGATGACAGAGCTCCTTACTATATCTCCAGTTGCTTGTATTCAGGATCTCTTTCTTTAGGTCTTAATCTGTATCTCGTTTTCTCATCTTTTATACGTTCTGCAGCCTGCATGATTTTATCATGTAGCAGAAACACAAAACACACACCCAACCATCTGGGCTGGGCACCAGTTACTGATTACCAGGGTAGACAGTCACCCTGGAAAAAGGTTCCAGTAGAGGTTAACCTTTTGGTGGAGTTTTATGAATCGATTAAGTCAGTTTAAACAGGTCTGCAGCTCATATTTTCTGTTTAAATCGGTGCCATCCGTTCCCTTCACTCAAAATAATATTTCATGGTTTAACATAATTTATGTTCCAAAGAGCAAATAAAAACAACTAAAGCCTTTCTGGTTTTAAGTGAAGAGAAGATGTATTCTTCTGCTGTGTCTGTGTGTATTTAATACTTCCACTGCCTAATTTAGTCCTAGTCTGTGAAGGTTTCTTCTGACTTTCAGGTGACTAACTTTCAGACTGTAACTGCTCTACAACACTGGATTCACACTGGAGCTCAAAAATATATTTTACTGGTTTAATATTCTCAGTTTTATAAATAATAAACACCCCAGGTTTTGTGAATGCTGTGAAATAATCAGGTTACAGCTGCAATATAGCAGATTGTAATCAGGACCAGGGCTCATATTCACAAAGATCCTCAGAGTCTCTCAGAGAGCTCCTAATTTACCCCTAGATTCCACATCCTCTGCTCCAGTATGTGTCTGTTCCGCTCCAGACCGCCTCCGTCAGTCCGTGAAAAGCAACACCTACTGCTCCGCTACAAGTTCCATGGAGCCCCGAAGAGAGCATGCGCGAGAAGTACATTGGTTGACACAGCCAGAGCCAGACGGACCGGAGCGGACCAAACAATTGGAATTGTTACGTAATTTTACGGAGAGCCAGTCCGTCGACGGTGACGTTCGGAGTAGTCACGGAGAATGTGGAAGCGACAGAGATTCCTCTTAATGAGGAGGTGTGGTTGACCCCGTTGCTAGGTGTGACCTGTTGCTAGGTGTGATGCTTTCGTCTAAGAGCTGTGATTGGTTGTTCCAAAAACCAACAACAAAAAAAAACTAACAAATGCTCTCCCAGTAATCAATGGAGAGCAATGAACTGATGATAGATTTCAGACTGGATTCAGAAATGTTTAAATCATGATTATAAAATTTAGCAAATTAAATTAAATGTCACACACCATCAACATGTTTGAACGTTGCTTTTTTACAGGCTCGTCATTATTTAGATTTGCTTATTATTATGTTTGCTCTCCATGCTGGTCGTTTTCATACTGAGTCTATTTCATATTATTAATTTCATATTAATATTAAAATTCAGCATTTTCCTCTGATCTCCTTCTTGTTTAATGAGGTTTAGTTTAGTAAAATGACCAAAACAAAACACATCTGAAAAAAAAGGTAGAGAGAAGCGAATTGAACAGAGGAGCAGAGCCTGCTGGTGGAGGAGAAGAGAGGAGTGTTAAAGGTAGATTTGGTCCTGGGATCACGGTGGGAACAAACAGACATTCCCAGCAGATCAATGCGTCGTTCCCTCTGCTTTCAGCACCAGCCTGGAATGTGAGCAGCTCTGGTTCCTGCTGCACTCAGAAGCTAGAGAGGAGATAGCAGCACCAGAGAACTTCTCCACAGACGGGGAGCGTTGGAGATGACCTTTTAGGCTGAGGCTGCTGACATCATCATGAACAATACAGCAGATACTGATTCACCTCATTTAAATCTTCCTGCTCTGGATAATAGAGCTCAGATTATTGGACTATTGAGTAGAGTTGTATTTGTGTATTTATATATATATATATATATATATATATATATATATTATTATATATTATATATATATATATATATAATATATTATAATATATTATAGATATATATATATATATATATATATATATATATATATATATATATATATATATATATAATACACAGGGGTTGGACAATGAAACTGAAACACCTGTCATTTTAGTGTGGGAGGTTTCATGGCTAAATTGGACCAGCCTGGTAGCCAGTCTTCATTGATTGCACATTGCACCAGTTAGAGCAGAGTGTGAAGGTTCAATTAGCAGGGTAAGAGCACAGTTTTGCTCAAAATATTGAAATGCACACAACATTATGGGTGACATACCCGAGTTCAAAAGAGGACAAATTGTTGGTGCACGTCTTGCTGGCGCATCTGTGACCAAGACAGCAAGTCTTTGTGATGTATCAAGAGCCACGGTATCCAGGGTAATGTCAGCATACCACCAAGAAGGACGAACCACATCCAACAGGATTAACTGTGGACGCAAGAGGAAGCTGTCTGAAAGGGATGTTCGGGTGCTAACCCGGATTGTATCCAAAAAACATAAAACCACAGCTGCCCAAATCACGGCAGAATTAAATGTGCACCTCAACTCTCCTGTTTCCACCAGAACTGTCCGTCGGGAGCTCCACAGGGTCAATATACACGGCCGGGCTGCTATAGCCAAACCTTTGGTCACTCATGCCAATGCCAAATGTCGGTTTCAATGGTGGAAGGAGTGCAAATCTTGGGCTGTGGACAATGTGAAACATTCATTGTTCTCTGATGAGTCCACCTTTACTGTTTTCCCCACATCCGGGAGAGTTACGGTGTGGAGAAGCCCCAAAGAAGCGTACCACCCAGACTGTTGCATGCCCAGAGTGAAGCATGGTGGTGGATCAGTGATGGTTTGGGCTGCCATATCATGGCATTCCCTTGGCCCATACTTGTACTAGATGGGCGCGTCACTGCCAAGGACCACCGAACCATTCTTGAGGACCATGTGCATCCAATGGTTCAAACATTGTATCCTGAAGGCGGTGCCGTGTATCAGGATGACAATGCACCAATACACACAGCAAGACTGGTGAAAGATTGGTTTGATGAACATGAAAGTTAAGTTGAACATCTGCCATGGCCTGCACAGTCACCAGATCTAAATATTATTGAGCCACTTTGGGACGTTTTGGAGGAGCGAGTCAGGAAACGTTTTCCTCCACCAGTATCACGTAGTGACCTGGCCACTATCCTGCAAGAAGAATGGCTTAAAATCCCTCTGACCACTGTGCAGGACTTGTATATGTCATTCCCAAGACGAATTGACGCTGTATTAGCCGCAAAAGGGGCCCTACACCATACTAATAAATTATTGTGGTCTAAAACCAGGTGTTTCAGTTTCATTGTCCAACCCCTGTGTGTGTGTGTGTGTGTGTGTGTGTGTGTGTGTGTGTGTATATATATATATACACACATGCTGACATTACCCTGGATACCGTGGCTCTTGATACATCACAAAGACTTGCTGTCTTGGTCACAGATGCACCAGCAAGACGTGCTCCAACAATTTGTCCTCTTTTGAACTCTGGTACGTCACCCATAATGTTGTGTGCATTTCAATATTTTGAGCAAAACTGTGTTCTTACCCTGTTAATTGAACCTTCACACTCTGCTCTTACTGGTGCAATGTGCAATCAATGAAGACTGGCTACCAGGCTGGTCCAATTTAGCCATGAAACCTCCCACACTAAAATGACAGGTGTTTCAGTTTCATTGTCCAACCCCTGTATATATACACTCATATATTTTTGAAGCATTTTGCAGTCTGTAAATATTTAAATATGTCTGTACTATATTTTTTGTAAATTTGTTCACTTTTTAGTCATAATTGTTTATTATTCTTTCTATTATTTATTGATCCTTCCTAATATTACCTTACCAGACTATTTAATTTCCCCCTAGGGGGATGATAAAGTCAATCTTATCTTTAGTTTAATAATTGTATGATTGTTATAAAAGTTTATGTGCTCATTTACTCATCCACCCCCTCATTTAGGGGGTGGATCCCTGCACCATGGAGCCGGTTTTATTCATTCACTGTTGTTCATTGTAGGATAATTTCTCTCCTTTCTCTCTGTCTTTCCTCCATCTTTTCTGCTTCAGACACTCTTAGGCTCACTAAAAGTCCTCCTTGCTACTCTCAACATCTCCCCATGTTAGGAGCTCTCTGAAGGCCTCAGATGCTTCGTGAATAACTTTTATCTTACCGAGAGAAAATTCTACGAAAAATCTTAGAACTGGAGACATTCTAAGATTTTTCTCAGAGTGACGTCACTAGGAGCTACTTTTAGTCGTAGGATTCTTTGTGAATACGAGCCCTAATCAATGTCTCCTTTCCTTTGCTCCTATAAAAACCCCAGCGGTCTGCATCAGTGAACTTAGTTTCACACATAAACCTGTACATGAGGGCTGCAGTGACTCTGCATTAGTTAAAACGCGTAATTGTTGTGACAGAACATCAGTTCTGGTTTTATTGCTGAAAACCTTGGCTTTTATTTTCTGCTACACACTCAGCAGCTCGACAAAACATCAGTTAGTACTCCTGCAGCAGGAATGACCGACTCAGCGTCAGTATATGTAATTTACATGCATGGCCCAGTTCTGGATGCCACAGTGGGAACACACACAAGAAACTGTCAGGAGATGACAGAATGTTCCAGGAAATTAAAGTTCTTGGGGAAAAATGGTTGCAAACTGCACCATTGAAACATGCCTGATGTTATGAGAAAGAACATTTATAATTTTCTACAACTGCAGACGTTGTCTGTCATTAAACACCTAGAGTTTAAATTAGATCCGTTCATTCTTCCACCTAAAGCAGGACTTTTTCTGGCCTCTAACTAGAAACAGAAGTGCTCCGGCATCCCTTCGGTTTTCTTGTATGCTTGCCAAAGCTATTGTTTCTCTGCATGTTGTTAGCTGTTAGCTCGCTGATGGGGGTCCCTGCTGCTCGACGGCATGAGTGACAGCCATCAGCTGCTTTTTTTAACATTTCACAGAAAAGAGTGAGCTGTGGAGGAGGAGGAGGAGGAGGGGGTGAAGATGAAGAAGGGAGGCAGACCTGAGAAAAGCTCAAAGTTTAGGCTTCACATGCAGCCTCGCCTTTGTTTCTGTGTCAGGAGAAGTCTGCAGGGTCTGCCTGTGTGTGGCTGCCTCCCTGCTGCTGGGTTGTTTTTGTACTTGGCTGGTCCCAGTGTTCCCACCAGATCCAGTGAATAGACGCTCCTTTCACCGCTCACCAGGGTTCCTAATGAGGGGGAGTACTTAATGTCTTACTCAATGTGTGTCAGTCCTGAAGGCTTCCCTGAGCGTTTGGTGGGGGAGCTAACTCAGTTCTAAAGGGCTCAATCAAATCACATGTCTCTCTCACCCAGAGCTGGATCATGGTCACAGTGAGACCAGATCCACAGGAATGTTTTCCCTGGACCCACGAAAACCGGTGAAATCTCTTTCGGTACAAACAGTTGCTAGGCTGATCCGAGCCGTTCCATTGTACATATCCCGTTTCAGAACTGGATTGCTTTTCCCAGAGATTTGGGTCCACAACCACTAATGATGGTAGAATTTCCTTCAGAACTCTCAGAAAGTTACAGAACCAACCAAACTATGCCTCAAAGGCCTCTGAGAGTTTGGTTCTGAAGACCAATATCCCACTGGAACTGGATCCTTCACTCGGACTAGGTCAACAAGACCTGTTCAAAGAATCACAAGTGGATTTGTTTCATATTTTACAGCTAATGAGTGAAACGAACCCTAAGCCAGTTTTTCCTCTGGTTCTGAAGAGCTTCACAGGTGTCAGATCTAATATTTCATTTAAACTCAAATAAACTGCCGAGCTTTGTTTTGCAAATTCGAGGTATTCTTAAAAATATTAAAATACCCTTTAATAAAAATACAATTTGATTGAATGAATATTCAGTATTGATCCTAAAAGGAAATAGAAAGGTTAACCTTCATGTCTGATGCATAAGAGCCTGACACAGCTACAGATGTTTGTATATGAACAGAACGATACAGCAAAGTCTGGAAGGTCAGAAAATATTCATTTTTAAAAAGCTGCTAAACTAAGTTGTTTTGTGTAAAACATCAACTCCGGCTGGCCAGCTGAAGAGGGAAGGAGAGCAAAGAGTTGAAATTAAAGTTATGAATCGAAAGGTTGATTCAAAGGTTCATGCTTCACATAATTGACAAAAACATGAGCAGCATCATCACGGTCCTCTCATGTAAACATTCAGACCACAGCTGGCTGTAGACCTGTTCTGTGCGCCGTTCCCCTGATCCGACTGAAGGACCGACCTTTCCATCTGGACCTAAACCTGAGAGGGTGTGGAGGGTGATCAGATGTAAGTTGGATTTGTTTTAAATGTCAAACTGGTTAGGACTGAAGGTCGTCTTCAAACATGAAATAAAGATTAAAGATCCATTCTTCAGGGAGCCACTTTCACCAACGTCTGCAGCAGGAATCACTAAATGGCAGCAGCTGATTGGATCAGTACTAACGATGTTGTTGTTGATGCTGCTCAGGTTTTTACTTCTCAAGGAGAACATTTTCCCTCATTTCCTGGATCAGCACCTCCAGCTTTTCCACCAAGAACAAAGCAAAACCAGAAGGTTTCAGATTGAAAATGGTAATTTAGGTTGAAATGTTTTTATTTTTCCTGTTTTCAAAGCAGAGAAACAAACAGAGAGGCTTTCATTGTGAGATTCCTCTCCAGCATCAACTAAAGCATTTCCAGATAACTCGTTCTGCTACACCCTGAGCTGTGTGTGGAAGAGCGATGCAGATGCAGCGATTACAGTAAATTAAA
Source organism: Crenichthys baileyi (assembly GCA_036173005.1). NCBI lineage: Eukaryota > Metazoa > Chordata > Actinopteri > Cyprinodontiformes > Goodeidae > Crenichthys > Crenichthys baileyi. The sequence goes on from JAHHUM010001171.1 coordinate 787,179, forward strand.
GGGTATTACAGTGTAATCCACTGCCAGCATTTATGGGTCATTGTAACACATGATTTCCTGTTGGAGCCATGCTGATGTAGAGAACAAGATTAATGTCTTCAGCTCAGCCTCATTCCTGACTGTGACCAACTGCTCACACATGTAGAAACAGAGAAACAACCCTGCAAAAATCACACAAACCCAGAAAAATGCAGAACTGGATTCCAAGACATTTTAACCTGCAAAATCTCACAGATCTAATCAAGACTGATGCTGGGCCAGTCGTGATTTTCAGGTTTCCTTTTTCCTAACAAGGTAATGTACATAGGATATATTTTATCCTCATTAAGTGGGTTTTATAGTAAGAAAAGCATTAGACCATTGTGAATAAAGGAAACAATTTGCAAAACTAAAAACAGCAATAATTCAGATCACAAAGTCGAGCGAAATAAAAAATTAAGTGAAAGTTTCCGTTAAGCAACCTCCTGTCCTGAAATGATAAATAAAAATGACTTAAGATAAAAAATTAAAAACTATGTTTTATTACTTAATGTGAGGACATTTTAGACTGAAAAAGTAGCTTCTAGCTCAGCAAAATCATTGTTTGTCTTAACATAATAAAATTAAAGACGTCCATATTTCTTTGTATTGTTTTAGTGACAATAAAACAGGCTGCACAAAGTCTGGCTTTAATGTTATTGTTTAGGCTAAATGTGGTTATATCGGGCTATTTAGGAGGAGGGAGGTCCAGTTTTAAGATGTTTTTCAGGGCTAAAACGGATCAAAAACCAGTAAAACTAATAAATTTGTCTATGTGTCGACAAAACAATCATCACTTCAGCTTTTTCTGCCTCAGTGAGTTAAATGGTTTAAACGCTCAACAACTCTGAAAGTCCAGTACCTGACAGAAACTGAGTGAAAAACATCTAAAGGCCACAGAATAATCTAGACCTTCTGAAGGTTTGGTGGACTAATGGCCAGGACCACTTTCAAATATTCTCAGTCTGACAGCTTGGAATGAAAGTCAGAAGAAAGAAAATGTGTTGTGACCTGCCTGAATGATTATCACCCTGTCGCACTGGCCCACCTTATAATGAAATCTGGTGAGCAGCATGTAGAACCAGCCTCCTTCTGTCACTAAATCTGTACTAGTTGCCCCAACTACACCAAGGATCCAACTACGCCGGAGGTGTGTTTTCCAACATGTCGCACAAAGTGCTCATCTGCACCATAAATCCACTTGACAAACATTTCTTTCTTGGACTGAATACTACCACTTCTCTGCCTGAGTGAGAGTCAGTCCAAATTGGAGAAAACATCTCAGACTTCATCATGCTCAGCACTGGGATCCCCCTAGGCTGTGTTCTCGGTTCACAGCGGTTCACACTGTAAACAAATACAAAAGGAAAATCTGATCCTTGAACATGCAGATGATCACACATGGCTGGCGATGATAAACCAATGTACAGGGAGGAAGTCAAAGAGCTAGGAGGGCTGATATATAAAACAACAACATGGTCCCCAATGTAGACATAAAAAAGGACATGATCATAGGTTTCATAAGACCTGAGAACACACCATCAGTAACTGGGCAGCAGAAAGAGTGAACAGCATAAAGTTTGTAAAGATATGAGTACATCAACTGGATGAAGAACATCACTGGGTCCAGCAGGGACTGTCTGAGAAATCCTGAACCAACACACTAACTACTAGCATTGTAGCATAGATGCTCTGAATCTCAGTGTGGTACCCGAGCTGCTATATGGCAGCCAGGAGAGCCCTGCACAGGATAGTGAGGGGAGCTGAGAAGGAGCTGGAGTGTCCGGAGCTCTGTCCAGGTTCTGTTTCAGAGCGGCTGCAGGACAGAGGAGGTCTGGTTCAGATGTGTTGCACAGAATTACTATGGATAACCTCCTCACGTGTACATTCATGCATATGATTGCAGACTCACAGCAAGTTTATAGAAACCTCACATACAGCATAAATATTAAACAAACCTTCATTATTCTGTTCAGCTACAGTAACAACCAGAACAAACAACGGCATTAAAATAGAGTCCTTTCTGTCAGCCACATTGTCCCACAGTGACTCATGTAAACCTCTCTGAGGACGTGAATGAAACAATGAACGTGGTGTCTGACTGTCTGTTCAGATGTTTACATCCACGGCACGTCCTTGCTGGGATTTCTGAGTCTGTATACGTCTGCAGACAAAGTGGAGCCCTGCAGGGAGCAGACAGCGATGCATGATGAGTGCAGAAACAATCAGTGTGTGTCTGTGTATGTGTGAGAGAGTGTGTGTGTGTGTGCTATATATGGCAGCGTCGGTTTATGTGACTGCATGCCAGCTGAGTTCCCTCCTCTTCTTCTGCAGATCTCCTCTGTTAGAAACAAAAACTGCATCTGCTGGGATATTTTAGTCTTACCAGCTTCTGAGCAGCGCTCTGTATTTACATTGGAACAAATAGTTTTAACAGCAGGTTTTGTTACCTTTAATGTTTTTGCTGCTTTTAAAACCACTGAATCCACTCTATGTAGTTATCGTGTGGTGTTGTGCTGAATAAGCTGTGCCCATGATTTGGGTGAAATAAACACTTTTTCAAAAGGTTTTATGTGTCTGTTTTGTTTTTTTTTTCCTGATTCAGGAAAACGTTAGGAAATATTAGTCAGTTCGGTTCATTTTTCCAGGTTACCGGGCCTGCAGAGCCGACTGATGATGAAGGTCATTTCCACACCTAATTTCCCACAGAACCTTACATGGAAGCAGTTTCTGCGATGCACCATTATGGTTCCAGGCCTGAACGTGCCACAATGCAACAGATCAATGATTTTTCAAATAAATGAGTTTAAATAAAACTCTAATAAATATGTTAAGTCAAAAAAACTAACAGTACCAAATTTAAAGTTGGTAATAATATTTTTATCAAATGAATTAAAATTTAAATTATTATGTTAAAATCATATTTTTATAATTTCTTTTATTTAAAGTTAGTAGCTCACAAAAGATTCCTGACATCTGATTGGTTAACTTGCAGACCAATCACCTTGTCTGTTGCAGTGTTAGTCCCGCCCACTGACTCAACTTAGCTGAATCGCAGAACTTTTAAATAGTTAAAATACTGAAATAAATATGCTTCAAAATATAATAAATCTTATTTTCAATTCATGATTTTCACATTTTATTACTTAATTCATAAATTATGACATTTATAACATTTAAACAGTTATAGATTAATTATTTTTATGGTACATGGCCTGTACTTGTATAGCGTTTTATCAAGTCCCCAGAGACCCCAAAGCGCTCATTCACCTATTCATCCACCCCTTCATCCACCCAGTCATTCACCCATTCATCCTAACATTCATCCACCCCTTCATTCACCCAGTCATTCACACATTCATCCTAACATTCATCCACCCCTTCATCCACCCAGTCATTCACACATTCATCCACCCCTTCATCCACCCATTAATCCAGACATTCATCCACCCCGTCATTCACACATTCATCCACCCATTCATCCACACATTCATCCACCCCCTCATCCACCCAGTCATTCACCCATTCACTGAGATGGACAGAGCGGGGGTTCAAACCGGCAACCCACCGATTACAAAACGAACTCCATAAACCTGAGCCCCAGCCGCCCCATATTTATGTATTTTATGTATGCATTTCCAGATTTATTAAAATGATCACATTTATTAATACACATTCAACTACTTTATATATTAAATTGCATTTCTGGCCTTTAATCAAACCACAGTTTAGACAGAAAGGCAATAAATTTGCTTTTTGACAGCTGCTAACAGTGTCTGTCATTAATGTGGCGCATTCTCAGTGTGTGTGTGTGTGGGTCTGCTGGGCCTGCTGTTGCTGCCACTCGGCGCCAGCTCCCTGGTCCACTCAGATGGTTGCAGAGAGGAAGGAAGCGCTCGACTGGATAGAAAAAGATTATTGTTGCCTCCGTCCAGATAAGCAGGTTATTAATTAGCTTGGTGATAAACACAATGATACAATAGAGTCTGATAGAGGAGCTGATGGGCAGGATGCTGCTCGTGTGCCAACTTATTCAGACTCACAACCAGACACTGGGAAGATGTTTGGGTGTGTTTTGGTTCTTGGCCTGGTCAGTAGAAGTCTAAATAAAGGAGATAAAAATAAGATGAATGGAGATCAGAAATTCCAGACAACTGAAATAAAACTAGTAAAAAAACACTTCCTCACTGCTAAAGCAGAGCAACAGGAGTCACAGCCGCAGTCACTGAGCAGAACCCAACTGGTTTCAGCTGTTTTTGTCTCCATCTCAGACCCTGGATCCACCCAGCGCTAAAGAGAGCAGAGTTGGATCAACACAGAGACCCAGTGACAGTAAAAAGAACCCATGTAAAATATCCAAATCTCTGTCTGTCATGGCCACAGTAGATGTAAATCCTGCTCACCCATCGGTCTGTAACAGAAAGGCGGTTTCTGAGAAAGAAACAGCAAAAAATCAGAATTCCCATATCAATTATTAAACGGGCTGAAATGTTCTGGAAAACCGCAGCAACAGATTGTAAATGTCCAAAGAAAGATGGTTTATGGCATCAACCCTAACCCAACCCAGCAGTCTCTGTTCTCACAAACTTGGCGATTGAAGTTGATTCTGATGATTGACGTTCATGTCGGACTGTTAGCAGAACAGCCTGTCTTATCTCACTCTTCAGGTGTTCAGGTATGTCATTAGGATGTCTAAGACCTGCCAGAAGAGAAAGCTTAGTTGCTCTGAACTTTAAATGCTGCAGCTGGTATTGAGACATAATCTGGGACTTTGTGGAAACATCTCCAGGTGTGGCTGAGATGGGATGAGACCTGCCAGTGAACCTTTAACACAACAAACTCCTGTCCAGCCTTGACCATGCTGAAGTATGACTGATAAATCTACATAGAAGCTGAATTATCTGCCATTGACTAATAGTTTGCTATCCGGGTACCAGATCCAACAAATCAGTCTTTATAATCATGAAATCCATCATTCTACAGAGAGAACATTCCCTAGAGGAAAACATCTCAGACAGCTGCCAACCTTCCCAGGAGTGGATTTCCCAGCAGATTCAGCCCAAAGTCAGAGCGTGAAGCTCAGAGAAACTACCAAAAAACTCAGGAGCTCCATCTCAGCCTCTTTAGGCCTCAGTTAGCAGGTTAAAGGTTGAAGATTAAAAGGACAATAAAACACTGAACCAGTTTGGAAAGGTTGAAGGAGAAACCATCTTTTCTCTAAAAACAAGATGGCATCAGGACTTAGGTTGCAAATCTGAATTTGGATGAAGGACAAGACTTCTGGGACAATGTCCTCTGGACAGAAGAGACTAAAGTAGAGATGTTGGGTCATAATGCACAGCATGATGCTTTGAGGAAACCAAACACAGCCTATCAGCACAAACATTTTAACAGGGATACATTCTGGGTTTATTGTAAGTGTTTAAGTTTGTTTTGTTTCCATTTATTGACCACTAGGGATGCATTTTATCCTTGTGACTCATGTGTAACCAAAATGGCTCTGAGGTATTTTAGTTGCCGTTTTGTCAACCTGAACTGATCATTATTAGCAGAAAACGTTTCATCCTAACAAGAATGTGATGTATTTTCCTCCAACCTTCCCATTAATGTCGGTCTCGTTTCAGACGAGGCTGCGACTCTTTCCTCATTAATGTCTCCTCTTTCAGAAGTGATTTCTCCTGGTCAAAGTTACATTTCAGAGGTAATCCCCTCCAGTGCTAAAGACCCCAGGGGCTGCTAACCCTGTGCAGACCTTGACCTTTGACCCGAAGCAGCACCTCCTCAGCTGATGAAAGAACGGATCACCGCTCAGCTGTTGTCTCCTCCAAGGCTGAGACACTGATGTAAGCCAGGTTGGGTGGTCCAGTCCACTCCATGTGTCTGTCCCTCAGACTGTGTGAGAACACTTAGTAATCTACGTTTGATCTGAAACAAAACTTGTTAAAAAAATAATGTTTTTCTTCCTGGTTTTCCCTCCGATACCGACTCTGCTCGGCTTTCTGCTCCCTGCAACAACATTCTGACTTTCATCGCGTCACAGCGTTCACTCGGACCAACGTTCACTCGAACCAACGTTCACTCGGACCAGCTTTCACTCGGACCAGCGTTCACTCGGACCAGCGTTCACTCGGACCAGCGTTCACTCGGACCAACGTTCACTCGGACCAACGTTCACTCGGACCAGCGTTCACTCGGACAAGCGTTCACTCGGACAAGCGTTCACTCGGACCAGCGTTCACTCGGACCAACGTTCACTCGGACCAACGTTCACTCGGACCAGCGTTCACTCGGACAAGCGTTCACTCGGACCAACGTTCACTCGGACCAGCGTTCATTTGGACCAGCGTTCATTTGGACCAGCGTTCACTCGGACAAGCGTTCACTCGGACAAGCGTTCACTCGGACCAACGTTCACTCGGACCAGCGTTCACTCGGACAAGCGTTCACTCGGACAAGCGTTCACTCGGACCAACGTTCACTCGGACCAGCGTTCACTCGACAGCGTTCACTCGGACCAACGTTCACTCGGACCAGCGTTCACTCGGACCAGCGTTCACTCGGACCAGCGTTCACTCGGACCAGCGTTCACTCGGACAAGCGTTCACTCGGACCAACGTTCACTCGGACCAGCGTTCACTCGGACCAGCGTTCACTCGGACCAACGTTCACTCGGACCAGCGTTCACTCGGACCAACGTTCACTCGGACCAACGTTCACTCGGACCAACGTTCACTGGGACCAGCGTTCACTCGGACCAGCGTTCACTCGGACCAGCGTTCACTCGGACCAGCGTTCAGTCGGACCAATGATCAGTCAGACCAACACAAAAGTGTTTGATGCTGAAATACATTTTAAATACTGACTGAAATCTATGCATGTTTTTGTTCTCAGAAGATCAAATATTCATTCTTATTAAAAGAAAAAGCTTTGAAAAATCAAACAGTGCTTCATAAACCTGAGGATGTCTGCATCTTTATCTCCAGCGGTTCTTCCTTCCAGAAACTCTGGGGTTATTTCCTGTATCCTTTGTCACATCGTGCTTCATAAAGAAAGCCCACAGTTGGACATGTTGCAGATTAGATGAAGAGGACAATAAAACACACAAATAAAGCAGCGTTGTTCATTTTTCTGGCCCCATCATGTTGACCTCGTTCACACACTCAGGAAACGGCTGCAGAGGAAGGAAAAACAACAAAAACACTCGCTCTGCATCCATTCTGCTCTGAGAATAAACAGCAGCTGCAGGACGGGAGCATGAACAATCCAAACAGAACGAACACACACCCCCACCGCACCGATCAGTCAAACAAGTCACACTGAGTCTCTCGTATTTTAACAGCATGAACACACAGCTACTCTGTCCTTGAAAACTTACTATCGAAGTGTTGAGCTCTAAAAGTCATTTGTCATTTGAATCTAAAACATGCAGGATTGTGGGCCTTGAGGACCAGGTTAGAGGACCACTGCAGTAGGTTTTACTCATGTTTGGATCCTCTCTTAATAATAAGATGGAGAGCCTGGGTCTAATTGGAAACAGGATTGCACTCAGCTACCACCTATGTAAAGGTTTTAAAAGCAGGTAGTTTGTTCAGGTTCCTCAGTTGGATCAGCTGCAACATTTAACCAGTTTCAGATCCAACATGGAGCAGGTTTCTCACAGATCCTGCCTGTCAATAAAGGCTGAGGTTAATGCACCAGCAGAAGAAAATGTCATACTCTACTTTGCAGATTCTTGATTTTTGTTTTTGGTCCAGATGTCAGTTCAGGGTCAATAGTAGAAGATGAAGCAAAATCATATAATAATGCAAATGGAGTCAGGAGACAGACAAAAATCCGGCTGAGGAGGGGGATTCACTGCATGATGTAGGCCTCTCACAGATGGTGATGAAGAGGATGTTTTTCTGGGCTCGTCGGCATCAGTAAGTCTGCATATTTCATGTGGGTGTTTGGTTGTTTAGTTTTCAGTCTGTCTGATGTTTTATGATGTGATGTTAACTCAGAGATCAGCAACAGCATGACGAAACAGCCAGCAACAGGAACAGGGGAGCGGCAGATTCTGGTGACTTCTGGGTGATTTATGATTGTTCAGTCAGAGCAGGACAAGATCCTCCTTTATCAAATTCCTCTGTGGCGACATCGTAGAAGGAAGAGCAGAGCGCTGCAGGACAGCTCAGAGAAATAACAGCCGAGACGGCAAGCGTCACGCAACAACATGGTACTGTTTCCAAGACAAATAGACTGCAAGTATCTAACAAACCTGTCAATGTGGTGTAACAACTGATATCAGGGAGCATTGCTGAGTTATTTTCTCATCCAGAGCTCAGTTCATGGGAACAGATCCACTCTATGATGCAGCTTCAGGGAATATTTGAAGGTTAAAATGAAAAAACTCGTTCTGTCTCCAAACGAGCATCAGAACCAAAGGACATAATGTAATCTTAATGCTCAGCGGCAGTTAAAGGTCACCCTGAGATTAGTTGGTTGGTGCTTCAGACGAAGAACCAAACACTTTTGATTAACAGCTGGACACCAAGAACCTTCCCAACATTTCTGACCAAACACACCTGAACTCCATGTGAGCTCATACGTTAAAAGAAATGTTGCTTATATTCCACATTGCAGTCAGATTCCTGAGAAGCACAGCCTGGCCATGTGGACGTCAGGCTGCAGACACCATGTCAGCCTAGGAGCTGCGATGAGCAGACTGAGGCCTGACCAGATCCTGCATCATATTACAGCCGAGTCCAACTGCTGTCATCGCTTCAGTTAGAGGCGCTTTCATCCAGCTCCTTCACAGGAACAACATTAAAAACAGAAGCTTCATTACTTTATTGTTCTTCTGTCTGTTTTAACTGAAGATAAACAGGAGAAAATCTGTGCTTTACGTCCTCTGAGCTGCTTTAATACTGCAGAAATTTTACATCTGCTAAGTTTAACTGCTCCAGACCCGCAACCAAATAAAACCCCTGAGGATTTTCTTAAAGCTCTACCACCAATCAGATCAGAGATCCCCGACTCTCTGACCTGCAGGAAGGACTTTGGATGTGACCTTCAGATTATCCTCTTTGGTTTCTGCTGGTCCTGAACTCAGCAGCCAGCCTGATGAAGCTGTTGCTGAAAAGCCTCTCAGTCAGCAAAGAGGGATTCACTTCACCTCAATGAGCTCCAAGAGATCCAAACAGAACCAAAGCTTTCCCATCTAAAGCAAGCAGAGGAGGGTAGAGTAGCCAGAAATTGTCTCAAGTTAAAAGTATGGTGCAATAAAACTACTCATAGAGGTACATTTAGTTAAAAATTTTACTTCAGTATATGTAACTGAGTAAATTTAACTAGTTTCTACCCACCTCTGACAATAAGTATATTTTTAATAACTGCCCAGATTCATTTTCAATAACTTTGGTTAAAAACTCACAGATTTTTATCAGTTAAAGTAAGATCTGAGATCAGAGAAGCTCAACATCCTGGAGAAACCCAGTAATTATTGCAGCATTTGTTGCTCATGTTTCCTCTAATGTTTCAGAATCAGATCACGAAACTGCCCATCCTCGCTCTCCTGGTCCAAAAACTTTTAACTGAAACCACCAAAGTGAGTAAACAGGACAGAGACAGGATCAGCTTGAACTTCAGCCTCTTTCAGAACCTCTTCAGAACTCCTCATGATGCACCTTTAAGATCTTGGCACCAAACAGGATTCAGCACACACTGATGAGACATTTGTTTTTAACAATCTGAGCATATGAGCGAGTGAAAACCAGCAACATTTGCTTGATCCTGCTCTCTCTTTCTGTTAGTCTGCAGCAGCTGGATGGTTTTCTGCCATCTAGAGGCTTCAGGTGGAAAAAGCATCAAGAGAGGTCTTCTCTGTCTCAGAGTAAAAACGATGTGGAAACTGCGATCATGGCTGCAGTTTAAAAGACTTGACTGACTGTGAAAGGCTGAATTTGGAAATGGAAATATATTGTCAGTCAGTCATTTTCTACCGCTTATTCCATAGTGGGTCGCGGGGAAGCTGGTGCCTATCTCCAGCAGTCTATGGGCGAGAGGCGAGGTACACCCTGGACAGGTCGCCAGTCCATCGCAGGGCAACACACAAACAACCATGCACACACTCATTCACACACCTAAGGGCAATTTAGAGAGACCAATTAACCTAACAGGCATGTCTTTGGACTGTGGGAGGAAGCCGGAGTACCCGGTGAGAGCCCATGCATGCACGGGGAGAACATGCAAACTCCATGCAGAAAGACCCCCGACCGGGAGTTGAACCCAGGACGTTCTCGCTGCAGGGCAACAGTGCTACCAACTACACCAACGTGCAGCCTGGAAACATATTGAATGTCCAATAAAAACCAGATAAATCCTCAGGATTTAAACCATGATTCTACATGCGATCCTGCAGGAGGCGTTAAAACAGGAAACCAGAAACTGGATCAGACACAGAAAAAAAAGCACAGCTGAGAATATGTGGAAAAACACTGGCTGCCAAAAACTGTTATGTTTTTCAAATAAAATATTAACAAATACTTTAGGAAACTAACTTTTCCTTTCAACAAATGATTTTAGCAGTTTTTATTAAGCTTTTGAATTTATTGCATACCACAAAATAAAATCTAAACCAAGATTTGCAATTTAGTGTATGAAATATATTGATGAAATGAAGCCCTTATTATTTATGTAATAATATATAAAAAAGGCTGAATATTCAGAATTTCAAATATGTTGAGACTGAGCTGGAAAGTTCAGTCATGAGTGCAACTCCATATGAGGAAAATCTGTTTCTATAAAAGCCTTTATTATAAATGACGTTGCAGGTCGGTGTGTGCATGCGGTGCTGTGTTCCCTCCCCCTACAGGATGCGCCTGGCAGCTGCAGCTCCAATGGTGTCTTCCATGAGGACTAATTAGGAGGGTTTTAAAGGAGCTGGAACCCAGAGGGAGACGTCAGACCGTTAGCTCACTCAGAGCTGAATCTGGCCTGCATTTCTTACCTAGTCTATCAACCTTCTCTCCTCCCAGCATCTCTTCCTGACTCCATTCTCCCCTCCTCCAAAACTAATCTACTCTGGTGTCAGAAGATCTGGAATCATATCAGAACCGCGCCAAAACGCACCTACCTTTAAAATCAAAAGAATTTCATCTCCCACTCATTCTCCAAGACGGGACGTTTGGTTCTCTTTAAGAGATTTTCCTTAAGGCAAAGGTTCCTTGGACCCAGGTACTTTGGTCCTTATAAAAATGACTCCATCATCAGCCGCTGCACGGTATGTCTTCATGACCTTCTCACCTCCATGTTCATCCCACCTCGCACGTCTCTCAGATCAAGCCAGTGCTCTCCGGTTCTTTGTTTCTTCATCTCTACCCAAACATTACTTACCATCCATCCGCTGCGTGTCCGATTGTCTTCAGACCCCCTGATGACCAGACAAACCATTTACACTGCTTTTCAGAAAAGATTGTTAAACCTGTTATCCTGCCTCCGTATCTGTGCTCACATTATGACAGACTTATGTATTAACCACATGGATCATTTAAAGACTGTTTAGTTTAAACTGATTCATTTAGATATTATCTACGAAGGTAAATATAAAAAATTGAGACAAAGTGAAAAAGATTTGGTAGTCTGCACATTAACACATGTAGGCATCAGTCAGACGTGTTAAACTTATTCAGGAGTAACCCGCTTTACCACTCTTCAGGTGCTCACCATGCACGGTGCTTGAGTTGCTATGGTTACCAATGGAAACCTCACAGGGCATCCAGACTCATGTCTATCGTCACCTAACATCAAGTGTTTCCTAAATTTACACCATTTCAGCCGTTGTGAACCATTCAGAAGCTGAACCCAGCAGGCACACACATGCATTGCTGCAGACTGCAGCCAGGGGGCTCTCCTCACACACAGAGGAGGTTCAATAAAGGTGAAAATTTGCAAAAAAAAAAAAAAACAAGATTAAGAAATTGAAAAAAAATGAATTTGTAAAAATTATGAGTTGAGTAAAAATACTGACATCTAATGGCAGGAGTCCTGGGGCCAACAAAGAAGGCCCAGGTGAGGAACTACAGAGGAAGAAGAAGAACAACAAAAACAGGTGCATGGATGAAGCTGCAATAATTTAGCCTCTTCTCATTTGATTCATCCCCTAAAATTCAGCTGTTTCTTCAAAGTTCTGCTGTTTGCCTGCAGCTTTGGTCTGAATGTGAGCCCACCTCCACACACAGCATGGTGCCTTCAGGGCTTCTCTCTGCTAAGCTGCTGAGTTTCTCTGCAAACATTCATACAGTGATTTTCCAAGGTTCCTGTCTACACCATCCAGGCCTCCTGATGTCTCCCAGCACTAAACAGCTGTTTCTGAGGCAACACAATGACACAAAACAGGCAGGAAAACAGCACACACACACACACACACACACACACACACACACACACAGGGCAGGAAGCAGCGGTCACACTGTAGGGCATAGGGGTTGACGCTGACCTCCAGAACAGGAAAGGCTGAGACAATGAAGGGAGGTTTCACCACAGCAGCGTCACACTGACAGACACACACTGGTCCCTCTGGTTCCTCTGTGGGTTTTAGCTTTAATCAACTCTGCTGGAGGTACATGAAACACATCAGGAGGAGGGCCGCTCACTCAGGCCTGCACCACAGATTCAAGTTCTCTGAATGAAACAGAATTCACATCATCTTCAGGTTCTGATGAGTAGCTTAAAGATGTGCCGAAACCAAAATCAGGTTTACAAGCAGAGAATCAGCCTCAGAGTGACTGAATCTGCCAGAAATGACAGAAAACTTCTACCAGGCAGAAGGTAGCCATGATAAGAACCAAATCTCTCCAAGCAAAACATGGAACATTTTATAACCAGAAAACCTTTGAATGACCCTGAAACCACCACCAGTCCAAAGCTCCCGGAAGCTCCTAATCTTGGTCTTCACTTGAACTTCTCAGTGACACATCAGAGGAACTTACAGCGATCTCCAAGAAGCTCTGAATAAACATCAGATAAAACGCATTCCTGCCTGTCTGCTCTTAAATTAGAGATAAATTCGGGACGTCACAAAGTAAATCATACCTAAAGTTAAGCTGAACAGAACCAAGATAATTAACCCAGTTCCGTGAGCCACTGGTGCGCCTGCAGCGCGTCAGGACGCGCATCCCGACACATTTCAGGGGGAAACTGTTTAAAACTCACCGGGCAGAGGGTTCTTCTGCCGAGATGTTCTTGATCTTCTCTGGACTCTCAGGTCTTTATTTCAGTTCAGGTAAAAGGAGGAAAGATCCTGATCCGGATCCGGGAGTCACCGCGCAGCTGGGAGATGGTCCACCTGAATACTAGTGCAGTTAGAAACTAACTGAGACCTGTGCTCAGCTGCGGCTTCAAGCCGCCTCTGAATGCTGCGTTCACGGACCGCTCGGTAATTGTGCCCGGAGACCTGTTAGTGGTTAGCTGTCCCTGAGTTAGTTCAGATCACATCATTTCTGTTTAATTTAGTTCTGTTCAGATTAGTTCCCGTTCCTTTTAGTTTGTTTTTCTTGATCGGGTTATGTTTGGTTTGGTTTGAGTCCTCTGGTTCGGTTTGGGTCAGCGTGCTGATCTGTTCCTTTCTACTCATTCTTCTGATCTCATATGTTTAATATATTGAATATTCGTTTATTCTTTATTCAAACATTTAGCCTACTGGCATTATCCCAGGTTTTCTGTCTACACGGTTACCGGTTTTTTATCATAAACCGATTGAAATATACAAAAAGTTATTGTAAAACTATGTTTTTGGATTAATTATTCCAGGCTTATTTAATTTTTATTCACCTAACTAGAGAGAAACATCTGAAATATGCAAACCAGTTTTAAAAGGATGCAAATAACTCAGAGGGACACAAAAGAGACCAGGATTTGATGTAAAAGGGGACCACACAGACACAGAACTGTCCAAACATGTAAAAACCCCCCTCACTATGTGGACTGCAGCAATGAGGCACGATGATCTGCTCTTCTTCAATGATGAAAATAGGATGCAGATGGACTAAGACAAAAGAGATAAAAAGGACCAGTAGGAAACACAAACCAGCATCAGAATACAGCAGGAGGAACCCAAGTTGGTGCAAAATCAGAGCAGAGACAAAACACCTGCAAGAAGAAACTCATTTCTGCTTTGTGTCTCTTTTAAAGGGAAGAGCGTCTCGTTCTTTAAAACTTATCCAGTATCTTACAGAACAAGCCTGCAAAGCTGGTCTCACAGATTAACCAGTGTTCTTTGAACACATCATTTTCATTAGGTTTAAATTATTTCATCTTTCCTGTCAACCCAACAGAGTTCCTCTGGCAGCTCAGTTCTGGTTCTGTTGGTGGTTCAGCTGTTCAATGCAGCACCAGCTAACAACAAAAGTCAGTGAAGGCATTTTACGGGACAAGCAGTTCAAATTCTCTCCAGAACTAAAAAATTCAGACCCAAGTCCAGTTCCATTCAGTTCAGTTCCTTTCATGATGCTTTCAGATCTAAAAGCAAATGAGTAAAAGCTGCTCATCAGAGGAGAGCCAGCAGATTGCATCGAGTCCTTTCTGAGCAGCAATCTCTCCTCCTGAGCAAGCACTGGGCCACAGTGGAGAGGAATCAATCAGGTCTTAGAGGAAGAAACTTCCAGCTGGCCCAAAACCAGAACCAGAATCACAACTGGTTCTGTTGGCCAAGATTGTGTGCACAAACAAGGAATTTGACTTCAGTTTCAGGCAATTACAGCGTACAGACATTAATCATAAATATATACACTTAAGAGGAAACAAATAGAGGAACAGTATGTACATGTTTGTTTAGGGACAGCCATTTGTTTTTAAAGACAAAAAGAAAGGCAGGTTGTGGCAAATAGACTCAGATGATGAGAAAACCCTGAACTCTCATTCTGGATCTCCATCTGAACGCTTGACAGTGCAGGAGCTGCCATGAACTATCTGCTCTGAGCTGTGATGGATCAACCCATTACCTCCTGAGGGGCCCTCAGTAGATGGAGCTATTAGACCTAAATATTGCATCATTTAATGAACATTAGGTTGAAAAGATTTTTTTGAACCTTTAAATATGCTTGTTTAGTTTCCCAGCAGAGTCATTGATTACTCAGGCTGTGAGGTGTTCATTGTGTCCAACAGAGAGAGACAGCCTGGGGGACGAAACTATCTCTGTTGCAGCTGGTTTCTGGTAATATAGCTCTGTAGTGCCGTCCTGAAAGTCTAAACAGTCTGTGTCCAGGATGTGTGGGGTCTGCAGAGATGTTAGCAGCAAAGATAAACATGGATGGAGAGTTTCATCATTAGAGGTGCTGCTGAGATGGCATCATTATTTTCAAGGAGTTGTTATTGGTTATCTTCACAAAACGCCAACAAAATAAAACACCCGACCTGTTTTAGGATGCATAGGTTTATTTTAGAGCACATTGATAGTAAAGCATCCATTCATTATTTAAGAAATTTAAGTGAAAATGGATCTAGTAAGCCGCTGCACTCTCAACTATTTTCTGTTTTTAAAAATTGGTGAAAAGGACAGAGATGAAGAAGAGGAGAGGTTAAAATAAGGAGATTTTTCCCTTTAGGACATAAAACGAAAATGATTATGACCATGATTTAAACATAAAATTCAGTCAGTCAGTCTTTTCCTACAGCTTATTCCATAGTGGGTCACAGGGGAGCTGGTGCCTATCTCCAGCAGTCTATGGGCGAAAGGTGGGGTACACCCTGGACAGGTCACCAGTCCATCACAGGGCAACACACAAACAACCATGCACACACCTAAGGGCAATTTAGAGTGACCAATTAACCAAACAGGCATGTCTTTGGACTGTGGGAGGAAGCCGGAGTACCCGGTGAGAACGCACGGGGAGAACATGCAAACTCCATGCAGAAAGATCCCAGCTGGGAATCGAACCCAGGACCTTCTTACTGCAAGGCAACAGTGCTACCAACTGCGCCACCGTGCAGCCTACATAAAATTCACTGATCTAAAAATCTTCTGAATATGATTTTAAAACATCCAAATACATGATAAATCTCACATAGAGAAATGCTTAAATGCTCTACATGGAGTATCAGAATGCATTCTAACTGAATGTTTTCTGTGATTTCACTTCACTAAGAATAAATGTTTGTTTCACCTGCAGCAGCTGATCTCATCTCCAACTCCTTCAATAAGATCTGGGAAAAATTCAATATTCCCCTTTAACTTCACGCAGCATGGAGTTAAAACTTCACTTTTTTACTTTCTGTTCTCAAAAACATTTCCTCATGTTGGTTGTTCACCTTTCTGTACTCTTTGAGCTGCTGAAAAGGCAGAATAACAGTTTTTGTTCATCTTAAAATCCAGGAAAACCAAAGTTAATTTAAAATAAACAGAATAAACTGCATTCAGCATAATTTCATACCAGTGAAGATTTTTTTTCATGTTAAACAGGCATAGATTACTGACCAGGCCTTAATGATCTGAGTTTAAATGTTTGAATGTCACATTAATAATTTCACAGAGTCCAAAAGAAATCAAATACCCTGAACAGAAGATGCTTCATTTGGTGGCTGTGTGTCTTTGTTGGCCTCCAGGGGCCCGTTTTTTTTTATGAAGTAAGAAAACTGACTTCTGGAGTCTCTCAGATACCTTCCCTAAACGGAAACATGGAGTTTTCAGGATCTAGAAAGTATTATGAAAGGTTTCTCACCACCTTCTATGGATTTGTTTATTTTTAGTTTTTTTAACATGGTGCTCTTTTTTCATCCATCCTAAAGTTTCTCTTTATTGCAGCTTAAACAACAGTTTTCTCTTTCTTTACTTTACATTAATAATTCATATGTAGCAGTATTGTTTTTAACTTCAGGATTAATTCATTAGTAAATGACTAATAAAAGGGTTAACAATGAGGGTTCACAGTTAATTGCGACTTTGTGCGTAATCAGCTGTACTTCCCACAGGGCATCGTGTCAGCGAACACGCCTCTGGATAATGTCCACATTTTAGACGAGCGCTCCCCCTTGTGGCATCATATTGTTAATACAGGATTTTATAAATGCCTTCGTAAATTCTTCAGGGCAGCACAGTGGTCATGTTGTAGCAGGACGGTCCTTGGTTCAAGACCCAGTTAGTTTGTATGGCGCATGGTGCAATAGATGGTGCAATAGACCCCCCCCCCCCCCCTTCCGCTCCATTCCACCCATCCATTCATCCATTCACCCATCCATCCATCCGTCCATCCGTCCATCCATGCATTAACAATTAAATCAGCATCTCATTAGTATTATTAGCATAATCATCGCAGTGAATTGGTTCACTTTTTTATGACTTCCTATGAACCCTGCGCTGCTCTAATAGAGCTTTATTGTGAAAGTCCCAACAGGAAGTCACGTGTTGTCACGCAGCTTTACTTCTTGTTGTTTTCTAAATTCGTAGAGATTTATTTGCGCTCTGGGCAGGTCCGTTTGAAACATGGACGAGAAGGACGAAGATCTCGGTGAGTGGGTTAAAATCAGACTTTTATTTTGATAAACCTTCAGGTTTTAAACTTTGACTGAAGTTTCTAACAATCCTCTGATGCTTTTTTTCTTCCAAACTGAACTGGGTCAGAACATTAGGCCCGTTTACTCGGATTGTTTCTGTTGTGAAAAAGTTTCCTTTAAAGAAATGGACTGAGCAGCAGAGGTCCACAGAGGTTCTGCTGAGTTCTAGAACCAGAACAAAAAGGTTCTGCATTCAGTATCCTGAGTTAGATTACTGAAGCTAAACATAGTATAGACACCATAACTGTTTAGTTAATTAATTTGTTAAATAAATGTATCTGTTTATAATTATGTATGAAGTTCTAATGGAGCCACACTTTAATATATAAATAAGTCACTAAATTATGACTTGAATTTCTTTTCTTAAATAAATATAATCATAGAATAACTAGTATGTAGTTAGTTAAATATGCATTAACAAAATATTTAGCAACAGTTTATTATTGTTCATAACAGTTTGTTATTTATGTTTTTTATTTTAATCAGTCAGTTTTAACAATCAGAGTTTGTGGGCGGAGCTTAGACTCCTGGAGTCAACATAATTGGTTTAAAATTGCCTGCTGTGCAGATTAACCAATTAAATGTAATGAACCAACTTTTTTCAGTTCAGTTCAGTTCATTTTCGTTAAATTCATTTAAATTCAGTTCAGGCAGAAATGCTAGAGTAATTTAAATGCTGTGTTTGCCAAGATTGTTTCTACTGATTCTGGCGTTCCCCTCAGAGATGACCTAAGATCCCTTCAGTTTGTGTGAAGTCAGTAAAAGCCAGAAGATTTCCATGAATTGTGTTTTATAGATGTAAAAACAGGAAATAACAATCTGCTCTGAGGTGTTTGGAGTTTAGAGGTTTTTATCCCAGCGGGATGATCCTCATATGCTTTTGTTTGATTACGAGATGTTTACATGGCATGGCAGTTAGAACACTAGGGACTCTGGATGGATTTGCTCCAGGCGTTATCTTTACTGTCACTTGCCCATAGAACCTATAAACTTTTTACATTAAACCCACAAACCTTATTGTGTTTTCTTTTCAGCCAGACCAACACAAATCAGTTCATCATTGCGAAGATGGAGGCAAATGGTACATGTTTCCTAACATTTAGTACAAATAAAATCTGAAAAGTGTGGCATGCATTTGCATTCACCGCCTCTGAGTCAGTACTCGGTAGAACCACCTTTCCCTGCAGGTCCAGCTGCGGGTCTGTTGGAGATTCTCTCCACCAGCTTTGAACATCTACAGACTGAAATTTCTGCCCACTCCTCCGGGCCAACAAGCCTAAATTCAGATAGAATGTAGAGTGTGAACATTAATGGTAACTGGACTGAACTTATACAGAACTTTTCCAGTCACACCAACCACTCAAAGCACTTTTACTAGAGCCACATTCACCCCAATCGCACTCACAAACGCTCACTCATTCATACACAGATTGGTAGGCAACTTGAGGTTAAGTGCCTTGCTCAGGAGTACATCAACATGTGGTAGGAGGAAGTTGGAATTGAACCCACAACTTTCGGATAGCAAGACCCTACTCACTGAGGCATAGTCGCCTAATAAACTGTTAACAAGTTTTCAGGTTCAGTCAGTCAGTTAGTCATTTTCTACCACTTATTCCATAGTGGGTCGCGGGGAAGCTGGTGCCTATCTCCAGCAGTCTATGGGCGAGAGGCGGGGTACACCCTGGACAGGTCGCCAGTCCATCACAGGGCAACACACAAACAACCATGCACACACTCATTCAGGTTCATTGGTTTTCAAATCCCACCACTGGTTCTCAGTTGGATTTAGGTCACCCATCCATCCACCCACCCATCCATCCGTCCATCCTTCCTTCCATCCATCCACCCACCCACCCATCCATCCATCCGTCCTTCCTTCCATCCATCCATCCATCCATCCATCCATCTATCCACCCACCCATCCATCCATCCATCCATCCTTCCTTCCTTCCTTCCTTCCTTCCTTCCTTCCTTCCTTCCTTCCTTGCTTCCTTCCTTCCTTCCTTCCTTCCTTCCTTCCTTCCATCCATCCATCCATCCATCCGTCTGTCCATCCATCCACCCATGCATCCACCCATCCATCCATCCACCCATCCATCCACCTATCCACCCATCCATCATCCACCCACCCATCCACTCATCCATCCATCCATCCACCCATCCATAATCCATCCATTCATCCATCCACCCACCCACCCATCCATCCATCCGTCCATCCATCCGTCCATCCTTTCTTCCATCCATCCATCCATCTATCCACCCACCCATCCATCCATCCTTCCTTCCTTCTTTCCTTCCACCCACCCATCCATCCATCCGTCCATCCTTCCATCCATCCTTCCTTCCATCCACCCATCCATCCATCAATTCATCCATCCACCCATCCATCATCCATCCACCCATCCATCCAACTATCCACCCATCCATCATCCATCTATCCATCATCCATCCACTCATCCACCCAGCCACCCATCCATCATCCAACCATTCATCCATCCACCTATCCACCCGTCCATCCTTCCTTCCATCCATCCATCCATCCATCCATCGATGCATCCCCCCGTCCATCCATCCATCCATCATCCATCCACCCATCCATCCACCTATCCACCCATCCATCATCCACCCATCCATCCATCCATGCATCCACCCGTCCATCCATAATCCATCCATTCATCCATCCACCTATCCACCCATCCACCCACCCATCCGTCCACCCGTCCATCCTTCCTTCAATCCATCCACCCGTCCATCCATCCATTAATTCATCCATCCACCCATCCATACATCCACCCACCCATCCACCCATCCATCCATCCATCCATCCATACATACATCCACCCACCCATCCACCCATCCGTCCGTCCGTCCGTCCGTCCGTCCGTCCTTCCTTCCTTCCTTCCTTCCTTCCTTCCTTCCTTCCCATCCATCATCCAACCATTCATCCATCCACCTATCCACCCGTCCATCCTTCCTTCCATCCATCCATCCATCAATGCATCCCCCCGTCCATCCATCCATCCATCCATCCACCCATCCATCCACCTATCCACCCATCCATCATCCACCCATCCATCCATCCATCCATGCATCCACCCGTCCATCCTTCCTTCAATCCATCCACCCGTCCATCCATCCATTAATTCATCCATCCACCCATCCATACATCCACCCACCCATCCACTCATCCATCCATCCATCCACCCATCCCTAATCCATCCATTCATCCATCCACCTATCCACCCATCCACCCACCCATCCATCCACCCGTCCATCCATCAACCCATCCATCCGTCCATCCTTCCTTCCATCCATCCATCCATCCATCCATGCATCCACCCGTCCATCCGTCCATCCATCCATCCATCCATGCATCCATCCGTCCATCCATCCATCCATCCATGCATCCACCCGTCCATCCACCTACCCATCCATCCACCTATCCACCCATCCATCATCCACCCATCCATCATCCATCCACCCATCCACTCATCCATCCATCCACCCATCCATCATCCATCCATTCATCCATCCACCTATCCACCCATCCATCCATCCGTCATCCTTCCTTCCATCCATCCATCCATCCATGCATCCATCCGTCCATCCATCCATGCATCCACCCGTCCATCCATCCACCCATCCATCCACCTATCCACCCATCCATCCACCCATCCATCCTTCCTTCAATCCATCCACCCATCCATCCATCCATTAATTCATCCATCCACCCATCCATACATCCACCCACCCATCCACTCATCCGTCCATCCATCCACCCATCCATCCACCTATCCACCCATCCATCATCCACCCATCCATCATCCATCCACCCATCCACTCATCCACCATCCATCCACCATCCATCATCCATCCATTCATCCATCCACCTATCCACCCATCCATCCATCCGTCATCCTTCCTTCCATCCATCCATCCATCCATGCATCCATCCGTCCATCCATCCATGCATCCACCCGTCCATCCATCCACCCATCCATCCACCCATCCATCCTTTCTTCCATCCATCCATCCATCCATCCATCCGTCCATCCTTCCTTCCTTCCATCCACCCATCCATCCATCAATTCATCCATCCACCCATCCATCATCCATCCACCCATCCATCCAACTATCCACCCATCCATCATTCATCTATCCATCATCCATCCACTCATCCACCCACCCACCCATCCATCATCCAACCATTCATCCATCCACCCATCCATCCACCCATCCATCCTTTCTTCCATCCATCCATCCATCCATCCATCCATCCGTCCATCCTTCCTTCCTTCCATCCACCCATCCATCCATCAATTCATCCATCCACCCATCCATCATCCATCCACCCATCCATCCAACTATCCACCCATCCATCATTCATCTATCCATCATCCATCCACTCATCCACCCACCCACCCATCCATCATCCATCCATTCATCCATCCACCTATCCACCCATCCATCCATCCGTCATCCTTCCTTCCATCCATCCATCCATCCATGCATCCATCCGTCCATCCATCCATGCATCCACCCGTCCATCCATCCACCCATCCATCCACCCATCCATCCTTTCTTCCATCCATCCATCCATCCATCCATCCATCCGTCCATCCTTCCTTCCTTCCATCCACCCATCCATCCATCAATTCATCCATCCACCCATCCATCATCCATCCACCCATCCATCCAACTATCCACCCATCCATCATTCATCTATCCATCATCCATCCACTCATCCACCCACCCACCCATCCATCATCCAACCATTCATCCATCCACCTATCCACCCGTCCATCCTTCCTTCCATCCATCCATCCATCCATCGATGCATCCACCCGTCCATCCATCCATGCATCCACCCGTCCATCCACCCACCCATCCATCCACCTATCCACCCATCCATCATCCACCCATCCATCATCCATCCACCCATCCACTCATCCATCCATCCACCCATCCACTCATCCATCCATCCACCCATCCATCATCCATCCATTTATCCATCCACCTATCCACCCATCCATCCATCCGTCCATCCATCCGTCCATCCTTCCTTCCATCCATCCATCCATCCATGCATCCACCCAGCCATCCGTCCATCCATCCATGCATCCACCTGTCCATCCATCCACCC
The DNA here is from genome assembly GCA_036173005.1 of Crenichthys baileyi. Classification (NCBI taxonomy): domain Eukaryota; kingdom Metazoa; phylum Chordata; class Actinopteri; order Cyprinodontiformes; family Goodeidae; genus Crenichthys; species Crenichthys baileyi. The sequence continues at coordinate 809,866 of JAHHUM010001171.1, forward strand.
ATCCATCCACCTATCCACCCATCCATCATCCACCCATCCATCATCCATCCACTCATCCATCCATCCACCCATCCATCATCCATCCACCTATCCACCCATCCATCCACCCGTCCATCCATCCACCCGTCCATCCTTCCTTCAATCCATCCACCCGTCCATCCATCCATTAATTCATCCATCCACCCATCCATACATCCACCCATCATCCATTCATCCATCCACCTATCCACCCATCCATCCACCCGTCCACCCATCCATCCATCCGTCCACCCACCCATCCATCCATCCATCCACCCGTCCACTCATCCACCCATCCATTCATCCATCCACCTATCCACCCATCCATCATCCATCCATCCACCCGTCCACCCATCCATCCGTCCACCCACCCCCATCTAGGCATCCATCCATCCATCCGTCCATCCATCCACCCACCCATCCATCCATCCATCCACCCGTCCATTCATCCACCCATCCATTCATCCATCCACCCATCCATCATCCATCCATCCACCCGTCCACCCATCCATCCGTCCATCCACCCGTCCATCCATGCATCCACCCGTCCATCCATCCACCCATCCATCATCCACCCATCCATCCGTCCATCCACCCGTCCATCCATCCACCCACCCATCCATCCATCCATCCACCCGTCCACTCATCCACCCATCCATCCACCCATCCATCATCCATCCATCCACCCGTCCACCCATCCATCCATCCACCCACCCATCCATCCATCCATCCACCCGTCCACTCATCCACCCATCCATTCATCCATCCACCCATCCATCATCCATCCATCCACCCGTCCACCCATCCATCATCCATCCACCCATCCATCCATGCATCCACCCGTCCATCCATCCACCCATCCATAATCCATTCATCCATCCACCTATCCACCCATCCACCCACCCATCCATCCACCCGTCCATCCATCAGCCCATCCATCCAGCCGTCCATCCTTCCTTCCATCCATCCATGCATCCACCCACCCACCCATCCATCATCCAACCATTCATCCATCCACCTATCCACCCGTCCATCCTTCCTTCCATCCATCCATCCATCCATCCATCCATCCATCGATGCATCCACCCGTCCATCCATTCATCCATCCACCTATCCACCCATCCATCATCCACCCATCCATCCATCCATCCATGCATCCACCCGTCCATCCACAATCCATCCATTCCTCCATCCACCTATCCACCCATCCATCCACCCGTCCATCCATCAACCATCCATCCACCCGTCCATCCGTCCATCCATCCATCCATCTATGCATCCACCCGTCCATCCACCCACCCATCCATCCACCTATCCACCCATCCATCATCCATCCACCCATCCACTCATCCATCCATCCACCCATCCATCATCCATCCATTCATCCATCCACCTATCCACCCATCCATCCACCCGTCCATCCATCCACCCATCCATCCTTCCTTCAATCCATCCACCCGTCCATCCTTCCTTCAATCCATCCACCCGTCCATCCATCCATTAATTCATCCATCCACCCATCCATACATCCACCCATCATCCATTCATCCACCCACCCGTCCATCGATCCATCCTTCCTTTCTTCCTTCCATGCATCCATCCATCCATCCATCAATTCATCCATCCACCCATCCATCCATCCATCCACCCGTCCACCTATCCACCCATCCATTCATCCATCCACCTATCCACCCATCCATCATCCATCCATCCACCCGTCCACCCATCCATCCGCCCACCCACCCATCCACCCGTCCATCCATGCATCCACCCGTCCATCCATCCACCATCCATCCACCTATCCACCCATCCATCATCCATCCACCCATCCATCCATCCATCCATGCGTCCACCCGTCCATCCATCCACCCATCCATAATCCATCCATTCATCCATCCACCTATCCACCCATCCACCCACCCATCCATCCACCCGTCCATCCATCAACCCATCCATCCAGCCGTCCATCCTTCCTTCCATCCGTCCATCCATCCATGCATCCACCCGTCCATCCATCCACCCATCCATAATCCATCCATTCATCCATCCACCTATCCACCCACCCATCCATCCACCCGTCCATCCATCAACCCATCCATCCAGCTGTCCATCCTTCCTTCCATCCGTCCATCCATCCATGCATCCACCCATCCATCATCCACCCATCCACCCATCCATCATCCATCCACCTATCCACCCATCCATCACCCACCCATCCATCCATCCGTCTGTCCATCCACCCCCATCCAGGCGTCCATCCATCCATCCATCCATCCACCCACCCATCCATTCATCCATCCACCTATCCACCCATCCATCATCCATCCACCCGTCCACCCATCCATCCGTCCACCCACCCATCCATCCACCCACCCATCCACCCGTCCATCCATCTGTCCATCCTTTCGTCCATCCATCCACCCACCCATCCATCCATTCATCCATCCATTCATCCTACCACCAACCCGTCCATCCATCCATCCATCAATTCATCCATCCACCCATCCATCCACCCGTCCATCCATTCATCCACCAATCCATTCATCCATCCATCTTTTCACCCATCCACTCATCCATCCATTCACCCATTCATCCATCCATCCTTCCTTTCTTCCTTCCATGCATCCATCCATCAATTCATCCATCCACCCATCCATCCATCCACCCGTCCATCCATTCATCCATCCACCCACCCACCCGGCCACCCGTCCATCCATCCATCCACCCACTATCCATCCATCCATCCAACCACCCACCCATCCACCTGTCCATCCGTCCGTCCATACATCCATTCATCCATCCATCCATCCACCCACCCGTCCATCCATCCATCATCCATCCACCCAACCATTCATCTATCCATTCATCCATCCATCCATCCACCTATCCATCCACCCATCCATCCATCCATCCAGTCATTCCTCCATCCATCCACCCATCCATCCACCCATCCATCCATCCATCCATCCACCCGTCCATCCACCCACCCATCCACCCGTCCATCCATCAACCCATCCACCTACCCATCCACCCGTCCATCCATCCACCCATCCATCATCCATCCATCCATCCGTCCATCCTTCCTTCCATCCATCCATCCATCCATGCATCCACCCGTCCATCCATCCATGCATCCACCCGTCCATCCATCCACCCATCCATCCGCCTATCCACCCATCCATCATCCACCCATCCATCATCCATCCACCCATCCATCCATCCATCCATCATTTATTCATCAGGGTCCTCCCTGGACAGGTCACCAGTCCATCACAGGACAAACATCCATGCACAGACACATAAATCTGTAGTTTAATGTTTATGATCTGTGTGGAGTTCTTCATGTACGAGGGGTTTTCAAGATTTATTGTCCAGAAATAGCTTCTGTAATCAAGTTGTCATTGTTCTCACGCTCCCTCCCTGATTGTTTTTTTTATTTTCTGCTAATGACTCCATCTCTTCCTCCTTCCTTCCCTCATGCTGTTCTTTCTCTCCATCCATCTTGGCACAAATCTCTGTGGGGAAACACCTTCTCGCTGATATTTTTATCCTTCAGCCAGAGGTATTGTTTACAGCGCGCCTTCAGCCCTCTGACTCCACTTGTATTTTTATCTGCCAATGGGTGAAGAAACCGATCAGCTGGAAAGCACACAGAGGAGACGGCGCCGTCCGTTTTCTAGTGTTTGTGTTTTTACAGCATTATGATCCTGTTGTGTGAAACCAGATTAAATTTGTAAACCTAATCCAGATTTTTTAGACCTTCAAACCATATGGATTTGAGTTCTAATCCAGTCCAGAGATCTTCATGTTTCTCTTCTAAACTGGCATGGGTCCATAGTTCTCCAGGAGTTCTGAAGGTCCACCAGAGTTTTTGACTGTTTTAATTACTCTCTGTCAGTGCCAGTGCCTGAGCATTTTCAGTGAAAGTTTCAAAGAATCCCAAATGAAGTAACTGGATTTGTTTTTTTCTCGGTTTATGGTCCTTTTAACGAGGATTTCCAAGTTCTGTAGAAACGGGTAGAAAACTGACTCCATGTTTAAAAGTTGTTCATTATTCCAACAAATCTGCAGGTTTGGACTCAGGGTCAGATGTAAATCTGATCTACATTTTTGCCTTGTTAAGTATTTTTACTCAAATTAGAGAATATTCAAATTAAATTTACTAAAGTTTGTTGAAACAACAGATTTGATCTGTGATTCAAAGATTGTTCCTGATGAACTGCAGTTCCAGCATGGAGATGCTTCATCATCTTCATGAATAATTTAAGCCATTTAATATATGTGGGGAAAAAACTTGTGCTTCTTGTTGCAGATTTCCAGCTGTGGCTCCTTATCATATCCATGCAAATCCAATCTTAAACACAAACATTCAACTCTAGAGAAATATTTGCATAGAGATCAGATCTTTCATTCAGCCACCTGCAGATGAGCACATGTTAGGGATTATCTCCATGCTTAAATTGTTGGAAACATACATCACTGAGGAGAAAATGCTTCATATTTAAAGTTATTTAGCAGCGACTCTACAGCAGCTGGATGTAGAGTCTATGTAGAATACTTCTGTATTCTGGTTTGCTGGTGAACGAGAATCAATATAGATGTGCAGAGGCACCTGGAACACCCATCCATCCATCCAGTCTATGGTTTCTAGAGATTATAGTTTTTAAAGGTCTAGTGAATACTAAAAACTCTGGAAATTTGAATCTGGAAAAGTCAGAAATTTTAAATATTGCTCTGGGAGCAGATTCAGAGACACGAGGCAGTACACACTGACTGGCGGTACACAGCAGGGGGAGACAACCTTAATCACTGGCAACAAAACTTAATTAATTTTCAAGAAACTTTTTAAAACCTCAGTAAGACAGAAACCGGCCCAAACCTACATCCCACCACAGATTTTCAATCAGGCTGACGTCTGGACTTTGACTGGGCCATGGGAATCCTTTGGCCTTTTTTAGCCATTCAGTTGTTAAACATTATAACAAAAGGACGAAACAGGAAGGTCTATTTATGAACTTCTGAGAAGAAAAAATGCCAAAAGTGAAACCATCATCATGGTTTTGTGTTTCAGACTCATTTGATCCAAACATACCTGAGGAGGGACCATCAGCGCCCCCTCCTGGCTGGCTGGAGGACATACATGGATACCAGGGCCTTACAGAAGGAGGTGAGGCTACTGGCTCTTTGCTCCATAGATCCATGTTGTGAGTGGCAAACTGATCTTGGATAGTAGAACTGCTCAGAAAGTGGGTTCTGGTCTAAATAAATGGGCCTCCATTCCTTAATAATGGACACTGGTGCAGAATGAATGTTTAACCTTAGAGTTTATTTAACAGTGAAACAAGCCCTGAGATCTTCTAGCCAGATGTTCTTAGCGCAGCTGAAGGCCAAATTAAGGCGCAGAGGGAACCGGGCTTTTACTGTGGCTCAGAGTCTCTGGAATAAACTGCCTCTAGAAATTCATAATGCTGAAAACTCACTTCTTACATTGCCTTTAACTCACGTTTAGTTTGAGTCCATCAGAGCAGTTAGGTTGTGATGATTATATGTTTCAGCTTTGGTCAACATTAAGTGTTGTTGTTAAATGTGCTCTCTAAATAAAACTGACAAGCAGCCAGAAGCTGCTGCTGCTGAAGGGAGAGAAAAAAAAACAACATCCTGGATCTTTTAAGGTGCGTTCATGTTCTTGAGAACATCTCCAGTGGAACAGAGCCTGTTAAGTCGGCTCTTTGTTGCTTTGAAAGAAATCTCTCTAGCGTTTAGTTTTGAATAATGCATTTTTTCATTTGTTAATTTACTGCCTAATGTGAACCAGAGGAGCCTCACAGAATTACAACAGAACACCTGGTCACAGATGTGGACCTAAAACCTCTGGAACAGAGCTGCTCTGCATGTGTTTCAACAATTACGCCCCTCACAATATGGTGACTCCTCTCTCTGAGTCAGAATATCAGTTCCCTTCACCCGTGTTGATGTGCAGGTCCAGAGGACGAGGAGCCGTTGTACCCCCGCCCCCCGCCTATAACCCCCAACCTGACCTCAACAGGAGCACCTCAGTCCCCACCATCAGGTAAAACCAGACCAGTGTGTGTCTGATGAGAGCTCCGAATGAGATGAAAGGTCAGAACTTTCTTCTGTTCTTCTGTAGAGTCCCGTCAGTATCGGAGGATGTGGCCCGGGAGGCTCTGCTGAAGTTTGTGGAGTCCAAATGGAAGTACAGCTCCAAACCAGCCAGAAACCTCACGTTCAAAGATCTCAAACCTGTCATGGTTTACAGGGTAAACATGAGAGTAAAATTCAGCGTCATGCATCACGCACCTCCTTGCAATAAAGGTTTACATCACATTGAGCCCAGAGAACAAGTTGTTTAACCAGCTACTGGAAAATAAAATAAAATTCATTATTTTCATCTCAACAACCAGGTTTTCTAGTAAAAGTTGCTTTTGGCTGCTTAGCTGTAGCTTCTTAGTGACTTCACCGCTATAATACCTCCTAAAAGTTTGATTGTTGAATATGTTAAATACACAAACAGCCTGAATGCATTCAACTACAAATAATTAGCCAACACTTATTGCAGTCCAGGCAGTCCTTCACTATATGCATACAGTAATGATGCTAAACGTGGGACAAACTGTGCAGCCTTGCTGAGCATACAGGCCTCACTGTCTCCATCCTGACGAAATGAGACAAGCAAAATGTATTTGAACTAAAGATCAGCAGATCAGAAGGTTTCCTAAAGGCAAACATTTAAAGATGATTTATTTGAATTAATCCTGTAAAGTACTTTAATGATTATTCTTTCTATTCACTTTTTACTGTCACAAAACTACAGAATAAAAGCTCACTGTGAGGTGGGTCATGTGCCGACAAACTGAGAAGGACCGGACCCAGGACCTCACACTATAGCAGGGAGAGTTCTGATCCGAATAGGGCTGAAAAACAGCACCATCACAGAACACAGACTGGTTACTGTTTGTTAGCCTTAAAGTGTGACCAACCACAGTAAACTGCATCATCAGAACTAATCCCCAGAAATCAGAAACCAACAAGCATTCAGGAAACATTTCAGACTTTACTGCAACATGAATCCAACGTTCCTTCTATCATCTCCTCTTCTTCTGTAGTATCGACTGGAGACCTACACCGAGACCAGAACCAGCGCCTGGCAGTTTGAGCCCTACAACGGTAAACAAAGTAAAAATGTACCTGGTGTCACACCGGATCTGATGCTAGCAGCCAACTCAGAACAGCTGGGGCTGATGGGAGCGTTGGTAGACCTGCAGGAGATTCAGTTCAGTTTAATAGCGCTTAGAGGTAGCGCCTCCACAAGTTTCTTCAAAGAGTCGTTGTAGATGCTGATGGCTGTGGCCAGGAAGGACCTCCTATAGAGGTTTGTGATTCAGCAGATCTGAAGAAGCCTCTGACTGAAGGCACTCTGGGCCTGATCTTCAAAGATCCCAAATAGAGGGTGCAAATTTGAGTGTACTATAAATACATTGCACGTGCAATAATTCAATTCAGTTTTATTTATATAGCGCCAATTCCCAACACATGTCGTCTCAAGGCTCTTCACAAAGGGTTTGAATGGTGCGGGTTGTTGGGGAGGTTAGATTAAACTACTGAGTGTTAGAGTTTGGACATTTTAGAATGGGCTATGTGTAGGGATGCTATGTAAAATAATAAACTGATAAAGTTTGTCCATCTAGAGCCCACTGATGGCCATTGTTATACTAAAAACCACAAGGATTGGGGATACCTCTCTCTGTCAGACTGATTATAACCATTGGAAAAGAGAAGGGGTCATACAGGTAGCAGAAATGGAGGGTGTGTTTGCATCTCAACCATGAGCCGGTTTAGGCTAAACCTGACTCCCCCTTAGTCCATTCAACAGGGAGGGAGGAAGGCAGAGGTAAAAATCATTGGAGAGTGTTGTTTCCTGTTGCATTGTGTGAAAGGTGGGTAACTTTAAAATGAGCTAAATCAATTCAATCGAATCATACAGATTTCAAGTCAGGTTCATACATTACAATTAATCCTAATCATTGAACAGTGCAGCCAGATTCTATTATTTATTCAAATTGGACAAAAAGTTTTTCTATCTAAGGAAACCCAGCAGATTGCATCCAGTCAGTGACTTGCAGCATTCACTCCTCCTGGATGAACATGTAGAGACAGTGGACAGTCACTGGCGTTGACTTTGCAGCAATCCCTCATACTGAGCATGCATGTAGCGACAGTGGAGAGGAAAAACTCCCTTTTAACAGGAAGAAACCTCCAGCAGAACCAGAACCAGGCTCAGTGTGAGCGGCCATCTGCCACGACCGACTGGGGGTTAGAGAGAACAGAGCAGAGACACAAAGACAACAAAGAAGCACTGATCCAGGAGTACTTTCTATGGGAAGGAAAAGTAAATGTTAATGGATGTAGCTCCTTTAGTCGTTTCATCTAGAAAGAAAGAACAGATAAACTCTGAGCCAGTTTTCAAGGTTAGAGTCTGAAGAGAGCACATATAATTAGAGTAAAAGCTCAGTCAATCGCCATGTCTAGAAGAGAGAAAGGGAGAGAACGAAGTGCTCTGTTAGGAACGTATGGAACAATCAGATCTCTGATGTATGATGGAGCTAGATCATTAAGGGCTTTATATGTGAGGAGGAGAATTTTAAACTCTATTCTGGAGTGTGCTACTGGCTGGAACAAGGACACTTAGTTAACTTTTGTTGTCGTGACGAGATTATTTCTCTATCTTGCTCGACGTAACTCGCAACAAATTGGCCAATCAATATTGACACTATAACCCACAAACATGTCTGTTAATTAATTTATTACAGGTTTGCGTCCCTTGATCTTTTAATTTTTTTCGGAGACTCACAAGGTTCTTTTGTTTTTTTTTAATCTGTGTTTGAAGAGTTCAGAGTTAATGATAAACAGCCACATTTAAGCCTGAATGTAATATTAGCAAAATAAAAACAGATTGTTGTAGGGGTTGGCAATCTGTATGTTATAGCTTTTCTAATTTTAAAACATCACGTCATCACTGTCCTGCAAGGAATTTAAATCAAACATTTATGTACATAAAAGTAAATTATTTTCCAATGATTTCGCTAAATTTGTTTTGTTTGTTTTGCCCATATTATTAATACAACCACTATCAGTATTATTAATACAACGTGTTTGATTGTTTAAATTGTTTTCTGGTGACACAAAATAATTTTTTACTGTATAAACAAAACCCTCCCCTGGCAAATGTTCATATTTAAAGTGATCAAACTGATCCAGCTCCGATTGCTCAGCAATGACATAACGTTACTGTCAATAATGCAATGAATGTGTTTTCAGTGACAAGGTTTAAGGATACACTGTCTTTGTCACCACATGGAAAAGCTGCCTTTAAATGGTGATTTTTCACCTGCTAAGAAGGGATTTTAGCATCCAGTTTGCAAATTAAGGATTTATTTTGCACCATAATGTCTTTATTTCTTTCCTATTAATTATATTATCAACATCAAAGCACAGTGGGTCTTTTGCATGATGTGCGACTACAGTTAACAGGCTGTGGATCATTAATGGTCGTATTTGCCATGATCTTTGTGCGTGTTCAGCAGATGATCTCACTGACAGCGATGTTAAATCAAGACACAAGAAAAAGTGTTTCAAGGAGTTTTTGTATCATGGCTTCTGTTTGTGATTGGCTCCAGAGCTTAGATAATCCTGCATAGAATCCTCTATTCTCATCTTTTTTATTTTCCAACCTAAATCTGTTGGCACATGTACAGAAGATTCTTTCTCCACATTGTCTGTCATTTTATCTATGCCTCCTTGCCAAAGACAGCAGACATTTTTGTGTCCCAGTTAGCACCTGCATGTCAAACGTGCTAATCCACACGCTAAAACTGCGCCCGCAATCCCTTTCAGGTTTGGAAAAATCTCATTGCGGGTGGTAAGGGATCACATTTGCATATCCTCCTCCCATAAATTTACGCATTTGGGTCATTATCATATGTTCAGCATATTCATGAAGGCAGACACGCTAAAAAGTTTGCTCCTGCAGTTCTGCTGATTTTGCACACACAATCCAATCACCACGTTGTTTGTAGATCAGCTTTGCTGACGCAAACAGGTTTGCGTGTGGTTTAGTACACGCAAACCTTTTGAAGATCAGGCCCTCTGTTGTTTTACTGCAGTTGCAAAAAGAGGATGCTCAGGGTTGTCCATCATCTTCATTTTATGAAGCATCTTTCTTTTCTCAATCATCTACAGAGGTTCCATAGCAGTCACCAGAACAGAACCAGCCTTCTGTATCAGCTTGTCCAGCTTGCAGTCATTGGTTCCAATTCTTCTGCCACAGTAGACGATGGCAGAAGATTCACTCTTCACAACAAACTTGGAGAAGATCTCCAACTTCCTTTTTTAGATCTTTTGAAAGATGATAGTAAAACTAAAGAAATAAGCCAGCCCCCCAGTGATTAAAGAGTTTGTGGGGATTTATTCCGTCTGGAAGAGGAAAGACTACATTAGTTCGGATAATGCAAGAAATATGCAACAATTCTCACAGATTCTTTGAGTTTTATTTCATTATCAACATTAGGTAAAAAATATGTTTTTATCTTCTGAATTTATCTGTTAAAATAAATTAATCCCATCATCTCAGACTGGAACACACTCCAATAGAAGCTGGGATGGAGACAACGTATAGATGAATGAAGATGTGTCATTTTAAACTGGTTAAACAGTTTAATCCTCTGAAGAGGAAACCTGTTCAGAGGATCACCTGATAACAAATGTTTGAGAAAATCCTGGAACTAATTAAAAACTATGATCCTGAGAAAAAGATTCAAAAGATGTCTGTAATGGACCCTCTGCAGGACAACCATGATCTCAGATGCATCAAGAACCACCATTCATCAGCAGCTGATAGAACCACATGGAGCAGGGATTACCTAGTCCAGCTCCACAATATGAAGTTTGGACCTTGCCCAAAGGAGGACTTATCTTCTGTGGGCTCAAAGGCATCTGGGATGGACCATCACACAGTGAGAACGTGGACTGTGGTCAGATGGATCAGTATTCCAGATTATTGTTGGAACAAGAGCATCCAGGCTGACGTCAGCCTGACATTTCCCCAGGACAGACTGCTGGAGAAAAGGAAAATATTTCCTGCTGGACACCTGAAGACGTGAAGAATGAGATAAAGAACATCTTTAAGTCTTCATGGCAAACCCTTACAGGTGCTCAGAGAAGGAAAGGAGATGTGGGAGGAGGTGGAAAAGTTCATTTTGGAATTGGTTTTGACGTACAAGCCAATTAACATTATGGGCTCTTGCTTGAACAGTGTGGCAGATTTATTCTGAGCTCAGAACTGAAGTCCAAACACAGAAAGCAGAGGAAAAAACGTTCTTTGTTTGGTTTTTAAACAGGTCAGATGGTGGATGGTCCTCAGTATGGAATGAGTCCTCCACCCTGGGACATCCCGGTATCGCTGCCTCAGATGTACTCCGTCAAGGTGGAGAAGATCCGAGTGCCACACTCGTCATTTGTGAAGGTTCAGGTTGTCATAATTCCAGCTGTGCTCGCTCCCTGGATCAGCTGGCAGCGTGTAACAGCCAGGTGTGTTTGTGTTTCAGGTGTGCCATAAGTGCCAGGGCTGTGGAAGAACCCGTTGCGCCAGCTGCTTCGGCAGAGGCATGGTGAGAGGGAGCCTTCAACAGATGGGTTTTTATTACTGAACAACGGTCAAAAGGTTTCTGATTCAGTTCAGTGACTCGGACGTTCATCTGCAAACCTAAAGGAGTTCACACAGTGTCAAGTCAGGCACCCATACCTCCATCCCACTGTTACACATGTGGCTAGTGATGCAGGAAGACATGTTGCCTTCAGTAAATAACCTTACAGCATCAGCTTCGTATGTTTTTAACCGTAGTATACACCATGTAATCTCCAGGGAAGCTAGGCTGCCACGGACCTTTTTAACATGTAGGTGCTGAAGCTCTAACACGTCATGTACAACACACGCGTGTACTGCAATGATCTGTTTGCACTGATCAAGATTCACTGCTTGAAACTGAAGTAACACTGGCGGCACGACCTACTTTCTGATTAATTTGGCTAAAAATAATCGGACCACCTGGTGGCACTCTCACAGCACTGAAATTTAATTTTCTAAAAGGTAAATTAACCTTTGCATATGAAAAAAGAAATAAAACGAGAAAACAACATCTTAGCTAACACACTATTCAGATTCCCAGCACATCAAATGGACACAAATGCTTAGAGGACATGATGAGACTTGATGTTTCACAAACTCCTCTCCATTCTGTCACAATTAGACCTGCATAAAACACGTTTTCACTACATCAGCTTGTGAGTGCAATGAGGGAAGGTGGCTTTAATTTAGCACCATGAATGGTCTGCATTGACTTTATAACTTGTTAGTCTAATGAAAAGATTACTGTTATCTGCCAGGAGTATGAATAATATTGGATCCAACTGTAAGAAATCAACGTAGAAATAAAGAAAAGCATTAGGCAGTAATTTCACACCAGATGGCTCAGTATCAGATATCTGAAGGTAATGAGCTGATTCCAGACCGGCTGACTCCAGGCCTAATGTTGGTCTGGTCCATCAGAGCCTTCAGCTGTTGTGATTATCTGTGCAGGAGGTTCTGTTCACATCCCAGAACTAACTCCAACTCTCCCCTGGTTTCTCAGAAACGATGCACTTTCTGCCACGGTCACGGTCGGGCAAGAAACAAACGCTGCACTTCCTGTCATGGTCGAGGCCGCAAGAGGTGAAACCCACTTATACCTTAATAATTTCATTCTGAGTTTGTTTTACTGTAAACTATTGTAAAGCAGGGTTTTAGATTTGGTCATGAGGCCCAAAGCGCCTGGTAAAGAAGTTTTAGATGTGATTTTGAGAACGTTGAGACTTGCTTCACTGACATCTGGATAAAGCAGGCAGCACTTTGAGGATCATGTTCTCTGATTTCCTCAGGCCAACAAAGACAATTTAACCTGATTTATTGTATCAGAAACTCCAGAAGACTCAGGTGGAGGCCTCAACAATCTCCTGGATCAAAGACTACCTGATAAACAGACCACAGATTTGGTTTTAGGAGGTCATGTTGTACCTAGAAGGTAATGGTATCTTCATTCTCTGCTCATCAGTTCTTTAAAACAGGCAGGTTTTCTGATCTGATCAAACCTGTTTGCTCTAATATTAAAAGAAATCAAATTCTGGGTTTGTTTGGTTGCAACAAACTCAAATCAACCCGAATAGAACAAGAAGAAGCCGGTTTGGAGCCTTGCTGGTTCCCAGGTTGTTCCTGAACATCTTCACCATGTTCACCATGAACATCTTAAGGGGTCAGTTTGGGTCAGTGAAGGAAAACAACGGTTCAAATGCATCATTAAAATCCTAACTGAGCAGAACCAGGACCCTGGTGTTTAGGCATCACTCCCCCTACTGGAACCTGGAGGTAATACTAGCAGATTAACTGGTTTTAAACATAATTTTATCACATTAAGGCTCATGCACATTGAAATATTCCCCATAACTAAATGAAAAACCACAGATCCTTTGACATTTATTAATTATATTTTAGTTTAAAAATAACTAAACAGTATATACTTTTTATCAATGAAGACTTTAATTTTAGGAAATATTGAAGAGGTTAGACGACGTCTTATCCGCCTGAATCGTTGAACTGAAGTTTCTCTTTTCTAAGTCTTTTATTTCAAGTCTCTCGGTACATGTTTGACCATTTTCAAAGCCAGAAGCACAAGCTGTTGCTGAAGCAGGGAAGTTTATCACTTTTATTCAGATGTTGGAGAGTCAGAGTTCAGCTTCTTCTGTGCAGGAAACTGAAGACCTGAAGCCGCAAGAGGTGAAAACCCATGTTTTTATACCTTAATAATTTCATTCTGAGTTTGTTTTACTGAAAACTATTGTAAAGCAGGGTTTTAGATGTGATCATGAGGCCCAAAACGTGTGGTAAAGAAGTTGTAGATGTGATTTTGTGAACGTTGAGACTTGCTTCACTGGCATCTGGATAAAGCAGGCAGCACTGTAAAGATGATGTTCTCTGATGTCCTCTGGCCATCTCAAACAATTCAGCCTGATTTATTTAATCAGAAACTCTAGAAGACTCGGGTGGAGGCCTCAACAGTCTCCTGGATTAAAGACTACCTGATAAACAGACCACAGTTTGTGAGCCTGAAGGGTTGTGTGTCTAACCAGGTAGTCAGCAGCACAGGAGCACCACAGGGGACTGTACTCTCACCATTCTTCTTCACTCTGTACACCTCAGACTTCCAGGACCAGACAGACTCCTGTCATCTGCAGAAATACTTAGATTATTCTGCAGTCGTTGGTGGATCAGAAATGGACAAGAAGCTGAGTTTAGGGAGCTGGTGGACCACTTTGTGGCATAGTGTAGAAACATTCATCTCATCTTGAATGTGAATAAAAAAGGAGATCATCGTCGTCTTTCCCCTTTATTTTGGGGCAGGGGGCACAAAGGGGGGGCAGCAGACCCCAGCAGAGACACCCAAAACGTCCCCCTCCCACCCCCCAAACCTCCTAATCTCCTCCAGGGGAGCCCCAAGGCGTTCCCAGGCCCCAGCCCCCGAGAGATATAGTTCCTCCAGTGTGTCCTGGGCCCCCCGTCCACTGGGCCCCCCCCCCGGGGGCCCCTGCCCAAAACCCCCCCCAGAAAGGGCGTCCTCAGCTCTTTCTTCACCACCCAAAGAAACCCCGGGACAACCGCGCCCCCATTAACACGGCAGCCAAAACCGATCCATCTGTCAACCTCCCCCGCTTCATTCCCCCTTCTTTCACTCGTGAACAAGACCCCCGAAAATACTTGAACTCCTCCACTTGAAGGCAGGGAAACCCCCCCCCCAACCTGAAGAGGAAAAAGCCCCCCCCTTTTTCGAGACCAAAATCCACTGGGCCCCCAAACCAGACCCCCTTCCTGGCCCTTTGCTTCCCCCCTAGAAAAATCCTGTCCATAAAAATTTAATGAACCCCAGGACCCGTTGACAAAAAAGGGCCCCCCGAGCCCTGCCGGATTCCCAAGATGAACCAGAAAAACAGGTCCAACTTAGTGCCCCCCCCCGGCAATGCGGACCAAACTCCTGCTCCGCTTTACAGAGACCGGATGGCCCCCCTAATAAAAGGGCCCCCCCCGATTCCATACCCTGGAGCAACCCCCCACCCGGGCACCATGAGGGACACAGTCGAATGCCTTCTCCCGGGCCCACAAAACCCCCATGTGGACCAGTTTTGGGGGCCCCCCCCCCCCCCAAACCCCCCATGAACCCTCGAGTACCCCGCAGAGGGTATAGAGCTGGGTCCAGTGTTCCCACGGCCCGGGACGAAAAACCCACCCCTGCCCCTCCTCCTGAAAACCGAGGGTTTGAAAAATATTGGCCGGGAGTCTCCTCTTCAATAACCTACCGTTAGGCCTTACCGGGGGGGGCTGAGGAGTGTGGAATACCCCCTATAGTTGGAAAACACCCTCTGTGGGCCCCCCCTTTTTATGAAGGGGGGCCCCCACCCCAGTCTGCAGGTCCCAGAGGCCACTGTCCCCCCCCGGGACCGCCACGCAAAAGGGTTTAAGAGGGTGTCAACCATGATTCCCCCACAACATCCAGAGACTTGAGGTACTCAGGGGCGGATCTCATTTTTCCCCCCCCGAAGGCAAAAAACAAACCCACCCCCAGCCCACTCGCCACCTCCCCGGGGCCACTCCAAAAAGAAGAAAATCCCCAGCCCCCCTCCCCAAGAAGATTGGGTTCCAGAGCCCCCCCCCGCCCGTTTCCTGGAGGCGAGCCCCCGACTATTTCTAGTCGATATCCCCGGGCCCCCCCGGCACGAGCCCCTCAGCCCGTCCCCCCCCCCCAAAGGGAAAATTCCACGTCTCTAGAGCCCCCCCTAAGCATCCGGGCTGCCGAGGTCTCCCCCCACCTTCGTCCGCTATCCAATCCTCTTTGGCACCAGTCCCCCCCCCTCAGGCCCCTCCCCCCTGCAGGTAATGGCCCCATTGGGGGATGGCCTTGCGGCTCTTTGTTCGGGTTGCCCCCCCCCCCCGGGGGCCCCGGGGAGGAGCCCCCAACCAGCCCAGGCCTCTCCCCGACGAGTCCCAACCCCCGAGACCTAGCTCCATGGTGGGACCGGCCCGTACCCCCGGGCGACGTCATGTTCCTTCGTTTTTTAGTCTTCATGAAGTTGTCTCGAAACCCCTCTTTTTCTGACCCGTCACCTAGAGCCTGGGGTTTGCCATGGGAAGGCCCCACCAGGGGCATTTAAGCCCCCGAAAAAACATAGCCCCTCTATGATCCTTCAAGCACTCCCCAAACCCCTCCTCCCCGTTTTTAAGGTGGCCGGGTTTAAGGAGGGGAATTTGAAGGAGATGATTGTAGATTTTAAGAAAACAGGAAGGGTTTAAACACTATTTTTCCATCATGGGAAGAAAGTGGAGGTGGTGGAGGAGGGGTTTAAAAACCCGGGGTTCACCTGGACAACAGACTGGAGAGGAGATGCAAACTGTTTAAAACCATCTACAAAAGGGACAGAGCAGACTGTACTTCTTGAGGAAGCTTAGGACCTTCAGTGTTTCTCGCAAGATGCTGCAGATGTTCTATAAGTCTGTTGTGGAGAGTTGGATCTCCTCTGCCATCATCTGCTGGGGTAGCAACATCAGAGCCATGGACTTGAAAAAGGTCAGCAAGCTATTAAAGAAGGCTGGTTCTGTTCTGGAGACTCCTCTGGAATCTCTGGAGATCATCCTCTTCATCAGACTGTCATCTCAGATGATGTCCTTCTGCTCTCCTTTCTTCTGCCATGTGGTGTTTTGTTCTCCTGTAAACTCAGTGACTTAATGTTTCTGTTTCTCCTTCTGGCCTCCAGGTGTTTGCGGTGCCGTGGAGATGGCTACAAGACCTGCTCCGTTTGTCATGGTGCCCAGAACCTGCTGCACTTCATCCAGCTCACAGTCACATGGTGGGTTGGTTAAACACACACCTTCTTCCTCTACATCGGTTCAGACCCGTCTGGGCTTCACTGTTACTGTCTGTTCATGGCTTGTTTTAGGAAGAACAACATCAGTGACTTCATTCCAGACCGGCAGCCGGACTTCCCAGACAAGAAGTTTGAGAAGGTGTCTGGAGACCCATTCTTCATCGATGAGAATGTTCTGGTAAAACAACCCTTTCCTTTCTGCCTGAATCGGTTCCACCAGCTTCACCCTGAGACCTCCAGCAGCCAGAACCTGCTCCTCACGTTTTATGCTCTGAAACTGATCATGACATTAAAGATCTTCAGCTTGAAGATGAGTGAAATCAGTGGTTTGATGCTTCCAGACAAATCAGCACTAAATAAGGTTTTTTGATGAGAAATGGTGATGTGGCCGCTTTAACAAAATAAGGTAGCCATCCGAGTTTAGGGGTTCTGTTAGAAAAAGATTAAACTTGTTAACCTTCCTAATCTTTCCTCTGTTGTCCTGCCAGGTGTATCCGATCCAAGGTTTCCCTGATCAGGAGATCTGTGACGTTTCCACCAAACTGATTCATGAACACCTCTATCGCTTCACTTCCACCAGCCGCATCCTCCAGCAGGTAAAAAACGACATGCAGACATTTTCAAGACATCTGGTGCTTTTATTCCCTGCATCAATGTCAGAGTTTTTCAGACTTTATTAAAACTAAGTCCACTCCCTGATCCTACAGGTCCTAGAACCTCCTTCATCTGGGGTTCTCTGTCTGACTGCTTTAGTCTTTCACATCTTTGTGGAGTTCTGGTCCACTCTTCTTTCCAATCTTGCTTGAGTTCACCAAAGTTCCTGCTCAGCTCTCTGAAGGTCCCACCACAGCATCCCAGTCAGGTTGAGGTCTGGACTTTGATTCTTTTCCTTTTCAGCCGTTCCGTTGTAGATTTGCTGCTGAATTTTGGAACAATGTTCTGTTGATGACCCAGTTATGGAGAGAAGAGGCTTTCTCCTTCAACCCTTCTAAGCAGCCACGCTGGTTCAGTGATTTTCTATCTGTCCTGTCATGACCTTTAACCTTTAACCTGCTAACTGAGGCCTGTAGAGTCTGAGATGGATCTCTTGGGTTTTTGGTCATTTCTCTGAGCCTCACGCTCTGACACTGGGCTGGACCTGCTGGGACGTCCACTCCTGGGAAGATTGGAAGCTCTCTGAGATGTTTAATCTCTATTCTAGATGAATAATCTTTCTCTCTGTAGAATGATGGACTTTAGAGAGTTTGGAGATGACCTTTTAACCCTTCCCACTGTTATTTTCTTTCTCTTCAGACTAATTCTACTGCAGTCAGGGACCTTCTGAGTCTCCCAGCATGCTGTGGTGGGGTTTATGTTGCTTTTTACAAACCTGAGCGTTAGGTTTGAGTGACGCTGACATCATGATCTCCATCTGTCCTCCACAGCGTCAGACCATCGAGCTGGTGCCCCTCACTCATGCTTTTTACTCGTACAGCGGGAAGGACTACAGCTTCTTCGTGTACGGGATGGAGAACAAAGTGTTTACCTCCAAATATCCCACCACCTGCACCATTTTATAAGCTAACCATGGCATCAACATACAGTATATGCACATACATATACCCAGATCACTACTGAACCACCACTGTATAAACAGATGTTGTGTGTTAGGCATTTATTTGTTTTTAGGAGGTCATTTTGTACCTAGAAGGTAATATTAGAGGGAGGCTGCTGAAGAAAAACCTGGAAACTGATCTTCACTCTCTGCTCATCAGTTATTTAAAACATGCAGTTTTTCTGATCTGATCAAACTTGTTTCTTTTAATATTGAAAGAAAGGTCTGGGTTTGTTCGGTTGCAGCAATTTCCTTAAACTCAGATCAACCCGAATAGAACCAGAAGAAGCAGGTTTGGAGCCTTGCTGGTTCCCAGGTTGTTCCTGAACATCTTCACCATGTTCACCATGAACATCTTAAGGGGTCAGTTTGGGTCAGTGAAGGAAAACAACGGTTCAAATGCATCATTAAAATCCTAACTGAGCAGAACCAGGACCCTGGTGTTTAGGCATCACTCCCCCTACTGGAACCTGGAGGTAATACTAGCAGATTAACTGGTTTTAAACATAATTTTATCACATTAAGGCTCATGCACATTGAAATATTCCCCATAACTAAATGAAAAACCACAGATCCTTTGACATTTATTAATTATACTTTAGTTTAAAAATAACTAAACAGTACATCATTTTTATTCATGAAGACTGATTTTAGGAAATATTGAAGACGTTAGACGGCGTCTTATCCGAATTGTTGGATTGAAGTTTCTCTTTTCTGAATCTTTTATTTTAAGTCTCTCAGTACATTTTGACCATTTTTGAAGCCAGAGGCATAAGCTAAAAAGTTACCTTACATCCAGGTATGAAGGATATAATGAAGTATAACATGAGACACATCTATTGATGTCTCAGCCCAACAAATGTACAACATAATCCAGTAATTATAAGAAATATTAGTGTAGTTATTTCTGGCTGAACCAGTTTATCACCAAAATGAAATGAAAAAAACTTCCTCTTCAACTATTTTCTTACTTTATTAGAGCTTTCTGTATTTTGGTCTGATTATGAAGTCAGTTTCTAACATCCTTTATATCAGCATCAAAGTCAGACTTATTTGGTGTGATTTCAAACAGGGCTTTGACTAGGACAGTCAGATTTGGCTATGTGGTCCGTCCATGTTCAGAAAAGTTAGTTATACCTTTTGTTTTATGTTCAGGTCCAGGTTAATAAGTACACTACAGATATGAGGAGGAGTCAGTTCTCCTTGTTACAGTTGGGATAAAATTACATTAGCATGTTTGTAGCATTCAGTTGTAAATATGTTTTATTCCAACGTTTTCAGATGAAAAAGTTACAGCTCTGAGCTGATTTATCATTTCTGCAGCTGGTTTATTGTCACACATTCCTCAGGGTTTATTACATCTTTATTCTAAAACAGTGATGCAGAGGAAGCTGGTATCCACAGGGACTGAATGACATGTTAAACTTTACCTGTTTAATGTTGAATATTTTAATGTTTAGTTCATTAAACCCTGAAATTGGTCTTTGAACACATGAATTAGTTCTTTTCTGTGTTTTTCTGCAGGTCTATAAACGGTTTACAGCTTTTTTACAGTTTCACTCAGAGGTTCACAACCATCATCATCATCAGCATGAAAGCTAAATTAATTTTGAGCTTTTTATGATTTGTTTGAACTGAGAATTTAACATACATCTCTGGTTAATTAAAAATAATAAACGGTGTTTTCATTTATAGTTGATTTTCTCTAATCCATGCAGGGTCAGAATTATACATACACTAATATTTGGTTAAATGTCTGTAGCAGGTTGTCCTGGACTTCAGTCCCTCTGGTACCGTTCTGGTGGATGTTCTGTTCTTGGCAGAGTTACTTTAAATAGTTGAGGTCGGTCCATTCCAGAAGCTTAAGGTTAGGATCTATTGTCCTGTTGGACCCCCAAACATCCCAATCATTTGAGATGAAGCTGGAGAATTCTAAGCTAGTTCTTACTAGCACTTAGTCTAGTGCAGCACCACCATAAGTAGCTTAACAGACCTTGGCATAATACTACCACCACCGTCCTTCACAGTTTTACAGTGTTATTAGATTTGAAAGCCTGACCTGGATTCCTCCAAACAAGCTTCTTGTTATTGTGTCCAAACAGATCCTCAAACGTTTCTCCAGAAGTCATTTTACTGGTTCATGTAGGCAGCTGAAAGACTTTAGAGCAGCAGCCTCTTCCCACATAAAGGTGAAACTACCTTCACTGTGGACAGGGACACTGGTGTCCCAGCAGTTTCCAGTTAGGTGGAGGTCTGGAGCCTTGGTGGTTTCCTGGGTTGTTCCTGGACATCTTCAGCGGTTTGCTTTCATCCTGAGGGTCAGTTTGGGAAAGATGGAGGTAAAAACGGTTCAGATAACTCATTAAAATCTCAACACTAATATAACCTTCAGACTGGAACTATAGTTACAGTCGTGGTGAATTTCTAACCCTCCAACTCTGAAAGCAGCTCAACTCACCCTTTTTCTCCAGTTTTATATTCTATTGTATCATAATTTAAGTTACTCCACGTTATCTGGGTCCATAAAGGAAATATTCTCATGTTTTATCCCGGTTGCTCTGTCTTGGACCAGCTGACTGAGGAAGACAAAGCTTTGGTGTGGGCGGCTCGCTGTCTCTGACTCTAAATGAAATTGTTTGTTGAAGAAAGTCAGATTAAATTGTTAAATGTCTCCTAGTTTATGAGAACAAAACAGCTTCTATGTCTTTTATTGCTTGTTGAAGGGTTTCCCGTTTTATTTAACATGAAATCATATATTTGTACTGTTTATATTTGACTGTAAGACAAATAAACCTATATTTTCTACATCCATGAAGAGAATCTGTTGCTTTATTTTGGCTAAAAACACTAACTTTAATATTTACCTAAAGCTTATTTTAAATAATCTGTGCGTTTCTCATTATGTAGCATATATTACTGCTGCATTCAACTTCATCAACATCCTTTAAAATTGAATCATTATCATCGAGGTCCAGATTCTGTAGAACCTGGTGCTCATGAGAGAAAAGGGGGTCACATACTTCCAGAACTAATCTCTCACAACCTGAACCCAAAGGATCCCGACATCATCTAGGAATATTCACTGAGGAATGAAGTTTATGAGCCTGTCTATTAATGACTCAGATGATCCAAAGTCCAAAGAAAATCTGAGACCTTCAGTTCAGAAAGCCTTGGGACTTCTGACCAAGACCAGGGGAGTCCAGTTCAAGTCCTGGAGAGCTGCTGTCCTGCACCTTCTATGCTCTGATGAGCGAAGTTAGCCATTTAATTCAGGTGTGTTAGAGAAGGGATGCATCTATTGCACCTTAATGCATCTGTCCATTGTCCATACCTGCTTATTCCTGCAGTGTCACAGGGCCAAGGGGGCTGTTGCATAGGCAACAGCGCCACCTTGCAGGCCTGATCACGAATTTCCAAGATTTTAAGAAAAGTCTGTCTGCTTAAAAGAAAACATGATGGACAAACTGATGAGATAAAGATAAGTTGTTGAATTGCAGAAGAACCTGTTGGACATTGGCAGAAACTGGGAAGTTTTTCATGGCCACAAACCAAATTCAGCTCTGCTGCTCAACCCATAAATACGTTTTCTTATTAATGCGTCACCATTTAAACCACAGATGTTCACAAGTCATTTTTTTCCAAGTGTTTAGGGCACAAGTCTAAGTGGAGTCTGAAGTTTTCACTTTGCGACTCAGAGTCTTAAACCTGAGTCTCCGTCTCTGATTTAAGGAGAAATAAAACAGGTTTTCCAACAGTAGAAGTAATAATTGTTCTTACTTTTTAGACAGTCAGACATTTGCACCATGAAGGAGCAAAGAGTTGGACTCATGTCTCAGAGCTGCCATGAAAGTAATAATCAGTAAAAATAGCCTGAATGAAACCGGTATGACACACAGAAACACAGCCATCAGTCCGTCACAAGAAACAGTTCAACAGCCTCAGAATCTGGGAAGAAGCGGTTTGTCATCCGGTTCTGACCCGGATGCTGAGTAGCCTCCGCTCTGAGTGACGGGGGACAGTCTATGAGCAGGTTAGATGTGGTCTGTCATCATGCAGGTTGCTCCATCCCTGCATCGCCTCTGGTAGGTTTTCCAGAGAGCTGCTAAGCTGCGTCAGCTGCAGCACCACACCGTGATGCAGGAAGCTCGTGTAGAAGCTCTTTCCTAATGTTGGAATCCAGCCCCGCCCTTCTCAGCTTCCTCAGAAGATACAGCTTTTTATTCACCTTCTTGATAACACTGAAGGTGTTTCCACACCATGTCCAGTGCTGGAGATGTAAGCCCCAAGGTATGTGAAACTGGTGGCTATCACCATCGTTGTAGCAAAGATGAGCTTGTTCTCCTTACTTTAGTATCTCAGTTCCTCCCCTGTTTCCTTTTGGTGATGAGCCCCATAACTGCTGCTGCATCCTCAGTGGGCTGAGGACACAGCCCTGTGGGGAGCCACAGTTGATCAGTGAAGATGTCCTGTAGTCTCTAAAGACTGAAGTCTGTTGATGAAGAAGTCCATCATCCAGTTACAGAGTCGAAAACCAGTATCCAACATCAAACCATCTCCAGTTACTGTTTAAAACACTGAGCTTCAATCTGATCAATAAGGTTTCATTTGGACTTTGTGTTCTTCATGCTGAGAACATCAGAGCTGCTGTTTGCTCAATGAGATCTTCATCGGTAAGATTTTTACTTCATCCACAGCATTAATGTATGGAAACATCATGTCAGTGAAGGTGTGTGTGAAGGTGTGTATGTGTGTGTTAGTGTCCAGATCAGAGAAGGACAGCTTTCCTCTGTCCCAGTCCAGATTCACTCTGATCCTCTGGAGCTTCTTCTGTACTGAGAGAACTGTGGGAGGAGCTGCTGGAGACTCTGCTGAGTATCTACCTTCATAGAACCATATAGAGAACAATCCAGACTCTAAGTCTCCCTTCCTCTGGACAGACTCTGCTATCACACCAAGTGACCAGGCTCCACTGTCTCCAACATCAACATCCCAGCTGTGGTTCCCTGAGTTAAAGCCCTCAGAACTCAGGACAGACCACCATCCATCAAACCTCTCTGGATTATCAGGAAGCTTCTGTTCCTCTCCTACAGTCACACTGGTCAGATCTTCAGACAGGACGAGTCCTGGATAAGCAGTGTTTGGGTCCAGGATGAGAGGAGTGTAGGACACCATGTTCTTCATGCTGCTCCAGATGTTGAAGGCCAGGTTGCCCAGATGTTTGGCCTGGTCTATCAGAGCTCCTGAGGGCAGCTGTGGACCATCCAGCAGGGGGCAGCGCTGGACTCTTTCCACTGCAGCCTTTTGTAGTCTGCAGAATGGACGTTTTTCAGCTCTCCAGCTCCTCCTCTGTGGCTCTGACTGTGTCTGAAAAGAGCTGCTATCTCTCTGCTCAGAGCCTCCCATTTCTCCTTCATCATCCCACTCATCTGCTCCTCTTCCTCCCTCAGTGCGCCAGCCTGGCCTCCTCTTCCTCTGCTAGAAAACTGATGAAGCTTCTTAAAACTGCCTCCTTAAAATCAGCCTCTTTTGTGTGTCGGGCCTGGACCTTCATGTGTTCTGCTGTCTGATTAAACTCCTCTTGAACTTTTTTCCTGAGCTCCAGGATCTTCTTCAGAGGTTCCAGAGTTTCCTGAAGGTTTTTTCTTGTGTTGCCTGAGCAGCTTCATCGATGGTCTGAATCTGTGCTTGGTGTGTTTTTCTGAATCTCTGCAGACCGAGACCACACTGGCTGCTGATGGTCCAGACAGAAGAGTTTGAGTTTCTCAGAGTGCAGACTGCAGAGATCCTCTGAAGCTCTCTGGTCTCTCTGCTGTAAGAAGGTCTCACACAGGTTCTTCAGAACCAGGTTACAGGGAGGATCTTTGGTGAACGATATCGTCTTACAAACTGGACACTCTTGTACTGGTTTCTCTCTCCACCAGTTCTTCAGACACTCCTTACAGAAGCTGTGGCTACATGACAGAACAACCGGATCCTCAAAGATCTCCTGACAGACCGGACAGCAGAGATCCTCCTCTGATCTGGAAGCCATTTAGTCTCTGAGTGAAGCTGAAAACACAGAAGGTCCAGTCAGTCATGGCTCCCTCCCTCCTCCTAACGTCCCTCAAAGTGACTGAGTGTTCTTGGTCCAACTCACCTTCAGTGTGTGGAGCAGCTTGAAGCAGCAGTGTTGGAGGTCTCCACGTTCCTCTCCTGCAGCTGGACTCACTCAGAGGAAGCTGCTGGTTTGGTCTGAAGGTGGATCTGATCCGACTGTGAGTCTCTGCAGGGACCAACGATCACAAACTGCTTCCTGCTGTAGTTCTGGTTTGTCAGGTGAGGGGCGGAGCTTAAACCTGTTAGACCTGCTGCTACATTTCAAAGTCCTTTATAATAGCGACAGTGTTTCTTTAGTATAATGGGTTTTAATTCTTCATTAGCCTCCATCAAAATACGTTGCTCACTTGGAGTGAAGTACACTGCTCTTGCTTTATCAATTGCGGCATCAGTGAATCTGTGATCGATCTCATGGCCTTTTGAAGAAAGCTGTGGATGCACGTTTAGCTGGATTACTCTCACCTGGCTTGACATAGCCGCACCTGTTGAGCCTGGCTTGGCCTTGCTGAAACTGATAAAGCCAGAATGCACTGATCACGCTTCGTCAAGCCTGGCTTTATCTCTTATCCTGTATTTCTTAATTCTGTTTTTGTGAAACAGCCATCAGGTGTTGGAGATTAGATTTCTCTAAAATATTTTTTATATATATATATATATATATATATATATTTTATATATATATTATATATATATATATATATATAATTTTATTATATATTTTATATATATATATTATATATATATACACACACACACACACACACGCCGGCCAAAAAAAGAAAAGTCGTCACCTGGATTTAACAAAGCAAATAGGTAATTACTGCATGGGCGATGATGTTTCAGCTGTCAACAAGTTATTTAACCCCAACTGGTGCAATGAGTTGCTTCTCATTTCTCAAACAACCATGTCGAAAGACAGATCCTGTGGTTGTGGAAAAGATGTCAGTCTGTTTCAGAAGGGTCAAATCATCTAAGGAGATTGCAGAAACTACCAAAATTGGGTTAAGAACTGTCCAACGCATTATTAAACACTGGGAGGATAGTGGGGACCCATCGTCTTCGAGGAAGAAATGTGGCTGGAAAAAAATCCTGAATGATCGTGATCGGCGATCACTTAAACGTTTGGTGAAATCAAATCAAAGAAAAACAACAGTAGAACTCCAGCGATGTTTAATAGTGAAAGTAAGAGCATTTCCACACGCACAATGTGAAGGGAACTCAAGGGGTTGGGACTGAACAGCTGTGTAGCCTTAAGAAAACCACTAATCAGTGAGGCTAACCGGAAAAAAAGGCTTCAGTTTGCTAGGGAGCATAAAGATTGGACTCTGGAGCAATGGAAGAAGGTCATGTAGTCTGATGAGTCCAGATTTACCCTGTTCCAGAGTGATGGGCGCATCAGGGTAAGAAGAGAGGCAGGTGAAGTGATGCACCCATCATGCCTAGTGCATACTGTACAAGCCTGTGGGGGCAGTGCTATGATCTGGGGTTGCTGCAGTTGGTCAGGTCTGGGTTCAGCAACAGTATGTGTTCAAAGTATGAGGTCAGCTGACTACCTGAATATACTGAATGACCAGGTTATTCCATCAATGGATTTTTCTTCCCCGATGGGACGGGCATATTCCAAGATGACAATGCAGGATTCATCGGGCTCGAATTGTGAAAGAGTGGTTCAGGGAGCATGAGGCATCATTCTCACACATGGATTGGCCACCACAGTGTTGGGACCCCACCCATGGTTACAAAATGAACTTTTCTGGAACTTTCAAAATAAATCCCATTAACCTACTTCCAGCACAGCCAGGAACAGGGGTAACAGCGGACTTCCCGTGACGTCACTGTCCATATAAAATCACCACTTTTGCAACAACTGACCTCTTCCACGCAGGTCCCCAGAGGAACTGGACGGAGGGACACAGCGCGCTAATGTCTCTTTGCTGGCAAACAGACATAACTCTTCAAACTGGATCCAAGAGTGTCAAACGATCACGCGATCATATGCACTAAGTTAAGTAGGAATGAATTGCTGTCTGTGTATCCGGTATTCATTCAACGCCGAGTGGAGCAGTTTTCCCGGTCTGAAGGAAGGACAACGGGACCGCATCACCGTGGTTACAGCTGTAACGTGCAGTTCAACCAACCAGACAGAACGAGCCGCCCCACCCCACAGCTCAGCACGTGCTCGGTTTTGTGTTCTGTATTTGTTTTTTTAAGTAAAGACAAACTTTATTTAAAGGGTGATTTTAAACACAGAAGATCGGCCATAACGCGGCGTCCACGCTTATGCATTTTAACCCTTTTATTAATGGTATTTTAAAGGTAGGTGTTTGATTCTGATGATAAGCTATAAGCTTCTTTTGTTAGCTTCAACCGCTAACAGCTAAAAACACGTGCTTGCCTGCTAAAGATCATTTACCCAAAAAGGTTGTTAGTTTTCAATCCAGTAAAATAATATTTTCCTAAATATTATTTTACTAAACTTGATAACCAAGTAACACAATTAAGCCCATTTCTCAAAGATTTGGTTCTTATTCAAAATAATCTTTCTTTAAATATTATTTCAATAAATAAAGGCAGCTAATTAAACCCCTTTTGAAATTTGGTCATCCAGAAGGTTGGTTTGATTCAGAAAAATCATTCTTTAAAATATTATTTTTTTTAAAATAATATTTTATCTGATCTTGCATTGTAAAATGGTTGTCAAAAAGGTATACCCAAAGCCTAAGTTGTTCCAAAACTAACTTAAACTTCACTTCCAGATTCTTCAAGATAATCCTTGGTTCTCAAACATAAACATTGCATGGTAATGTTGCATCACTCTTTTGGTCATGGTTTTCAACCTTCATTGATCAACTTGTTTATATTGTATAACTGGCTCAGAGTTTATCTGTTCTTTCTTTCTAGGTGAAACGACTAAAGGAGCTACATCCATTAACATTTCTTTTCCTTCCCATAGAAAGTACTCCTGGATCAGTGCTTCTTTGTTCCTTTTGTGCCTCTGCTCTGTTCTCTCTAACCCCCAGTCCCCGGTCGTGGCAGATGGCCGCTCACACTAAGCCTGTTTCTGCTGGGGTTTCTTCCTGTTAAAAGGGATTTTTTTTCCCCTCCACTGTCGCTACATGCATGCTCAGTATGAGGGATTGTGGCAAAGTCAACGCCAGTGACTGTCCACTGTCTCTACATGCTCATCCGGGAGGAGTGAATCTGCAAGCACTGACTGGATGCATTTCTGGGGTTTCATTAGACAGAAAAAAATTTTTATCCAATTTGAATAAATAACAGAATCTGACTGTACTGTTAAAATTACATAGCCCATTAGTCCCTTTCCATTTTTTTTGCTTGGTAGTTTAGTTTTGGTTGTTTTTAGCATAGTAAAGAGTTTGTTGATTGAAATATGTTTGATTTTGAGTTTACTTTTTTTTGTTAATAAATTCTTGTATTTTAAAAAAATTATGTGAATTTATTCTGTGTGATTGCAGAGTTTTTTCTGTTTCAAATAAAGTCAGACCTTTGCCTCCCCCTTTTGATTTGGTCCTATTACCACCACCTTATTGGGCTGGTATTCACAGGGCAACCCTTAACAGACCAAAATATCATTTAATAAAATATTAATATTAAATAATATATTCATAATTACAACAACAGAGTTCAGACCTTAACCCCATTGAGAATGTTGGGGATGTGCTGGAGAAAGGTTTTGGGGGGGGTACTCTACCATCATCAAAAAATGCAAGAGTTGGGCCCTTTCCTTGAGCACAAAATGTGATTTGGGGTAGAGTCTCCAAGTCCTTTGCATCATCTGAAAACTTTGTAATGGGACGATCATTGAGGATGGCTTCTACTTCACAAAGAATCGTCAGAAGACTTTCATCATCCCAGGTCTGTTTGTGAAGGACAGAAAATAACACCCTTCTGACCATTCTGATGAGCCGTTCCCACACTCCTATGCCAGTAGAGTTTGGCCAATTTTTGCATGATCTATAGCTGCCAAAGCCTCTCTCAGTTCACGCTCTGCACCAACAAAATTGGTGCCATTGTCAGATCTTATTTGACTTACTGGTCCTCTTGGGCACACAAAACGTCTGATTAATACAGGAGTCAGTTGTTAGTGAATGAGCTACCTGAAAACGTACAGCTCGACTGGCCATGCATGTAAAAATAACACCGTATCTCTTAACCATTGCACGCCCTCTCTTGACCTCAATGGGCCCAAAATAATCCACACCAACATTAGTAAAAGGTGGGGAATCTGGGCAGATTCGTTCTGATGGCATATCTGCCATTTTCTGCTCTGCTGGTTGTCCTCTGTAGCGTCTGCACACAATACATTCTGATAATATTTTTCTGCAGGCTGGCAGAGTTGGCACTGGTAATCCAGTATCTTTCTCTGAGGGCTGAAAGCATATGATTTCTTCCTGCATGTCCCAGCTGCTGATGTAAATCTTGCAGTATAAGTTTGGATACATGCTGGCCTTTAGAGAGGATAACAGGATGTTTCTGTTCCTGAGATGGGGCTGAACGACTAAGCATCCCACCCACTCTCAGTAAACCTTGCTGTAATACTGGATCAAGCCTGTAGATACTGCACGTTTTCTTAACAACAAATGCTCCACTCTGCAGATTTCTAATTTTTTCTCTAAAGCTTGCATGCTGGCTGTAGCAGATGATGGCAATCTCTGCTCTGGAGATGTCCTTTATTGAAAGAGTTTGTTTAGAAACAGCAGCTCTATTCTTTCTCATCTCCTCTTCAATCCACTCCGAAGCTCTAGAAGAGTCAGTAGAGGGAAGAACAGCCATCAACTCTTTCCTCTTCCTACTCAAGCTCCGCAGAATGTCCTTCAACTTGAGCAACCAAGCAACAAAAGTTTCAAGTTTGGCCCAGCTTGAAAAATAATGCATGAGCCTGGTGGTGGAATCCTTTGGTTGTGTCAGTGGCATTTACCAGAACATCCCTCTTCACCTCGGGGTCCTCAGAACAAACAGGCTGAGATTCAGAAGGCTTTGGCCACTCCTGTTCTGGACTTTAAGAAAGTCAGGGCCATTTATCCACCTCTGACAGGCCATCAAGACCTCTAAAGGCTTCCTCAGCTGGATTTGACTTGAAGCTGATGTACCTCCACTGAAATACATCTGTACCCTCTCTTATTGCAGCCACTCTATTTGCAACGAAGGTGTGAAATCGTTTGGTGCTATTATTTATGTATCTCAGCACTGTCTGACTGTCTGTCCAAAAGCATGAGCTATTCAGTTGAATAGAGAGCTCCTTCTTCAACATCCTATCCACCTTGACAGCCAGAACAGCAGCAGTGAGTTCAAGACGAGGAATTGTCATTTCCTTTAATGGAGCCACTCTAGCCTTTCCAAGCATTAATGCCAGGTGCACATTTCCTCTTTCATCATGCAGCCTTAAGTAAGAAACTGTCTCATATCCATGGTCACTAGCATCTGCAACATGATGCAACTGAGCCTGTAGGTGTCCTTTAAAACTACTGGGCTTGATGCACCGCTTCACTTTTAACTCTACTATTTTCTCCAAATCCTGATGCCATGCAGACCAAATTTGCGACATAGACTGGGTAATGGGGTCATCCCAGGACAGATTTTGTCTACACATTTCTTGCAGCAGTAGCTTAGGTAGCAGAATGTATGGTGCCAGGAATCCCAGTGGGTCATAGATAGATCTGACCATTGAGAGAATGTCATGCCTGGTGTGAGGTTTTCGTTCCACTGCAAGCTCAAAGGTGAACGCATCATTTTCTGTACTCCAGCTGAGGCCCAAAGCTTTCTCCACGGGCAGACCGTGTTCTAGGTGAAGCTCTTTCGTTGGTTTAGAGCTCTTTTCCTCTGGAATGGATAACAACACTGCTCGGCTGTTACTTGTCCATTTCAACAACTGAAATCCTCCCTTTGAGCACAGATCGATGAGGTGTTCCACCAACTGCACTACCTCTTGCTCTGTGGCCACAGATTTCAGGCAGTCGTCCACAAAAAAGTTGTTGTAAATGGTGTCAATCACCTGCTTGTTATAACTGCGTGTACGATCTCCAGCTGTTTTTCTTAGAGTGTAATTGGTACAGCTTGGTGATCAGACAGCAGCAAAGATGTGGACTGTCATCCTATATTCAGTTAGGCTGACTGAGGTGTCTCCTGACGGCCACCACAAGAAGCGGAGAAAGTCCAAATGTTTCTCCGACAGCTTCCCCTGATGAAACATAGCCTTGATGTCTGTCATCAGTGCAATTTTCTCCTTTCTGAAATTGGGTTAGTACACCAAAGAGAACTTCGCCTTCGTCGTCTTCCGCTTTATCCGGGACCGGGTCACGGGGGCAGCAGACTCAGCAGAGACACCCAGACGTCCCTCTCCCCAGACACCTCCTCCAGCCCCTCAGGGGGAGCCCAAGGCGTTCCCAGGCCAGCCGAGAGACATAGTCCCTCCAGCGTGTCCTGGGCCGTCCCCTGGGCCTCCTCCCGGTGGGACGTGCCTGGAACACCTCCCGAGGAAGGCGTCCAGGAGGCATCCGGTATAGATGCCCGAGCCACCTCAACTGGCTCCACTCTATGTGGAGGAGCAGCGGCTCTACTCCGAGCCCATCCCGGATGGCCGAGCTCCTCACCCTATCTCTAAAGGGAGTGCCCGTCCACCCTACGGAGGAATCTCATTTCAGCCGCTTGTATCCGGGATCTCGTTTTTTCGGTCATGACCCAGAGTTCATGGCCATAGGTGAGGGTAGGAACGTAGACCGACCGGTAAATCGCGAGCTTCGCTTTTTGCCTCAGCTCTCTCTTCACCCCAACGGACCGGCACAGCGCCCCAATTACTGCGGCAGCCGCACCGATCCGTCTGTCGATCTCCCGCTCCATTCTTCACCCACTCGTGAAAAAGACCCCGAGATACTTAAACTCGGAGGAGCTGATCTTCATCCCAGCCGCTTCACACTCTGCTGCGAACCGCCCCAGCGCATGCTGTAGGTCTTGGCTAGAGGGGGCCAGCAGGACCACGTCATCTGCAAAAAGAAGAGACAAAATCCTCTGGTCCCCAAACCAGACCCCCTCCGGCCCTTGGCTGCGCCTAGAAATCCTGTCCATAAAAGTTATGAACAGGACCGGTGACAAAGGGCAGCCCTGCCGGATTCCAAGATTCACCGGGAACTGGTCCGACTTAGTGCCGGCAATGCGGACCAAACTCCTGCTCCGCTTGTACAGAGACAGGATGACCACTAGTAAAGGGCCCCCGACTCCATACTCCTGGAGCACCCCCCACAGGGCATCATGAAGGACACAGTCGAATGCTTTCTCCAGGTCCACAAAACACATGTGGACTGGTTGGGCAAACTCCCATGAACCCTTGAGTATCCTGTAGAGGGTATAGAGCTGGCCCAGTGTTCCCCGGCTGGGATGAAAACCACACTGCTCCTCCTGAAGCCGAGGTTTGACTATCGGCCGGACTCTCCTCTCCAATACCCTGGCGTAGGCCTTACCAGGGAGGCTGAGGAGTGTGATCCCCCTGTAGTTGGAACACATCCTCTGGTCACCCTTCTTATGAAGGGGGACCAACACCCCTGTCTGGCAGTCCAGAGGCACTGTCCCCGACCGCCACGCAATGTTGAAGAGGCGTGTCAACCATGACAGCCCCACAACATCCAGATACTTGAGGTACTCAGGGCAGATCTCATCCACCCCCTAAGCCTTGCCACCGCGGAGCTTTTTAACCACCTTGGTGACTTCAGCCTGGGTGATGAAAGAGTCCAACCCCAAGTCCCCAGCCTCAGTTTCCACCAGGGAATGCGTGATGGCAGGATTGAGGAGATCCTCGAAGTACTCCTTCCACCGCCCAATAATGTCCCCAGTCGAGGTCAGCAACCTCCCACCCACACTGTAAACAGTGTTGGCGAAGCACTGCTTCCCCCTCCTGAGACGGTTAGCCAGAATCGCTTCGAGGCCAACCGGTAGTCCTTCTCCATCTCTCACCGAACTCCTCCCAGGCCCAGGTTTTTGCCTCTGCCACCGCCTGGGCCGCGGCATGCTTGGCCTCACGGTACCCGCCTGCCGCCTCAGGAGTCCCACAAGCCAACCACAGCAGATAGGACTCCTTCTTCGGCTTGACAGCGTCCCTTACTGCTGGTGTCCACCACCGGGTTCGGGGATTGCCGCCGCGACAGGCACCGCAGACCTTACGGCCGGAGCTACGGGCAGCAGCATCGACAATAGATGTGGAGAACATGGTCCACTCGGACTCTATGTCTCCAACATCCCCCGGAATCTGGTCAAAGCTCTCCCGGAGGTGGGAGTTGAATACATCCCTGGCCAAGGGCTCCGCCAGACGTTCCCAGCAGACCCTCACTATGCGCTTGGGCCTGCCAAGTCTGTCTGGCTTTCTCCTTCTCCAGTTGATCCAACTCACCACCAGGTGGTGATCAGTGGACAGCTCAGCCCCTCTCTTCACCCGAGTGTCCAAAACATGCGGCCGAAGGTCTGATGATACGACAACAAAGTCGATCATTGACCTCCTGCCTAGGGTGTCCTGGTGCCAAGTGCATTGATGGACATCCTTATGTTTGAACATGGTGTTCATTATGGACAATCCGTGACTAGCACAGAAGTCCAATAACAAAACATCATTCGGCTTCAGATCGGGGAGGCCATTCCTCCCGATCACGCCTCTCCAGGTGTCACTGTCGTTTCCCACATGGGCGTTGAACTCCCCCAGCAGAATAATGGAGTACCCAGGAGGGGCACTATCCAGCACCCCCGACAGAAACGCCAAGAAGGTCGGGTACTCCGCACTACCCCTCGGCCCGTAGGCCGAAACGACAGTCAGAGACCTGTTCCCAACCTGAAGGCGCAGGGATGAGACCCTCTCATCCAGTGGGGTAAACCCCAACACGAGAGGGCTGAGCTGGGGGGCAACTAGCAAACCCACCCCAGCCCGCCACCTTTCCAGAGTAGAAGAGAGTCCAGCCCCTCTCGAGGAGATGGGTTCCAGAGCCCACGCTGTGCGTGGAGGCGAGCCCGACTATTTCTAGTCGATATCTCTCGACCTCCCGCACAAGCTCAGGCTCCTCTTCCCCCCCCCCCCCCCAGCGTGGTGACATTCCACATCCCTAGAGCCAGCCTAAGCATCCGGGGATCGGGGCGCCGAGGTCTCCACCTTGTCCGCCGCCCAATCCTCTTTGCACCGGTCCCTCATGGTTCCCCCTGCAGGTGGTGGGCCCACTGGGGGATGGCCTCGCGTCTCTCGTTCAGGCTTGGCCTGGCCTGGTCCCACGAGGAGCAACCCAGCCACCAGGCGCTCTCCGACGAGTCCCGACCCCAGGACTGGCTCCAGGGTAGGACCCCGGCTCCGCCGTACTGGGCGACATCACGTGCCTCGTTTTAATGGTCGTCATGAGGGGTTCTTGACCAAAGAGAGAATTGGTTATTTAATGAGGTGCCTTTATAGCACCGCCCCACAATCAAACACCACTCACAAAGTCCTCTTCCTCGGGTGGTAGACTCCATGATTAGGCAGGTACCACACACCTCCATCCTTAGGTTCCAACTGGTCATGAGGAACAACTTCAGCATAGCCTTTGTCAATCAAGTCAGTAACAAATGCTGTATATTCCTCCTTATAGGCCTTATTCCTCTCAAATTTTCTTTTGAGGCTTTGAATGCGTTGCTCCACAATACACCGGTTATTGGGCATGATTATGTCATCGTTATTAAAAGGCAGGTCCAAGCAATAATGTCCATTTTGCATGCAAGTTAATCGCTCTATTATTTCCATGAACCTCGTCCTCAATTGACTTTTCATGCTCCTCTTCCAGTGCCTTCTCATTGAACTCCATGTTGTATTGAGACATCAACAGCTCCTCTCGTTTAATTATGGAGATTTGATTAATATAAACAGTTGGACAGCTTCTCTCACCACCATTTCCACTTCTTAAAGGCCCGTTTATGACCCATCCTAATAGGGTCCTCACAGCATACGGTCCATCATCTTTGCTGTTAATGATCTCCCATGACTCCATGAGTTTTGGTGCATTCCTCCCAATCAAAAGCCCAACGTCAGTGTCCAATTCTGGGATCTTGATAGCTTTGAGATATTCCAAATTCTCAATATCTCGCTGATGTGGAATGTTGGGTGTTTGAAACAGGAATGGTTTCTTGCGTGTAAACCTCTGGGAGCTCCATGAAATTGTTTTCTACCAGCTCAGAAATCTCCAGTCCATTTACAAAGTAACTAGGCACCAGCTTCTCCTGACCCATGGTGCACGGAAGAATATTAGTCTTTGTGCCTTATAGGTTCAGCTGGTTCATGAGCGTACTGGTAATGAAAGTGGCTGTACTCCCAGGATCTAAGAAGGCATAGGTCTGCAGCACCTTATCTCCTTTCTTCTACTTAATTTTAACTGGAACAATGGAGAGGGTACAATCATGGTTTCCGGCCCCAGTACAAACACAAGCCTGGTAAGACACAAATGCACTGCTTATTGATGGTTCTTTATTGTCTAAATGCAGACGGTTGGGATGCTTTAAATGGCATTTGTTACAAGTGAGACGTCTCCTACACTCCTTACTCATGTGGCCTACTTTCAGGCATCCAAAACATACTCCTATTTTCTCCTTATGAGAAATCCTCTGCAGTTTTGGGCACTTTGATATTAAATATGACTCCTCATTGTACAGACAGGTTTCTAGGAGAGGGTTATTGGAGGTTATTGGCTGCTTGTGAATTGTTGGCACAGAAAATGTGGCACTATCAGGGGCTGAAATTGATGTTACAAAGCTGCTGCCTTTTGTGTTGACCTTTAATGTTGTCCTATTCTTATGTACTCTTCTCATTACAGAGCTTGGCTTTATGTCAGAGATGTCTCCAAACAATGGATGGGACAGGACCTTTATTTGTTGCTCAAGGAAGTTGACCATATCAGTAAATGTGGCTCTGAAGCCTTGCCGCTCTTGTAGCTCGCAAGCTGCTAATCTCCATCTTTAAAAGGAGCTTATAAGGTCACTTCATGATGACTTCCCTCATGCAAGATGGAATATTCAACTCCTCCATGTACTGTATTTCTGACATTGCATTACAGCATCCACGCAAAAACAAAGCAAATTCCTGCAAAGCTTCGACATCTTCAGATTTTATAGCTGACCAGACAAACACTTTGTCCATATATGCAGAAGCAATATGATGTTCATTTCCAAAATGCTCCATTATAAGTTGCTTTGCTCTCTGGTAGCCCTGCTGTGGTGCCATGTGCATGCAGCTCTTGACAAGCTCTCTTGGTTTCCCTCTGGTGTATTGCTCTAAAAAGTATAAACAATCCTGATAATTGTTTGTCTTTTCTTCCACACAATGTTCAAAAGCTCTTAAGAAAGACATACACTGCAATGGATTGCCATCAAAAACTGGGATCTCATGCTGAGGAAGAGTAGCTGATAACTGTTGCTGAAGAAGCATTGATGTAATTTCATTCTGTTTTTGCATGATAGATAAAATGATATCAGCTGAAACTGATGAACTGTTAAATTGTTGTTTTTGTACATTGTGCTTTACTTGAGGTTGTAAAGCTGTGGACTGAATAGGAACAGTATTTGGCTTTAAGTTAACATTTACAGAAGGTAATCCATCCAGCTTTGAACATGACCGAACAGTGACATCCCGTGGCTGTTTTCGGTATTGCACTTCATCCTGTACATATGATTTTACATTCAGTGCACTTTTGCTCTTTAAATCCTTTGCTGATGTAAGAGTTCATCCCATTGGACATTGATTTGGATTTTCCTCCAACCCTACTGCCTTCCAAGCCATTTGCGCTATTTCCACCTGTTCCTTTTGTTGTCGTATTTTATCAGCTTCCAATCTATGTCTCATCTCCAGTTCCTCCAATCCATGTTTTCTTTTTAAAGCTTCCGCTTTGGCCAGTAAAGCTGTTTGATCAGCCAGGGCTTGTTTACGAGTGGAGGATGTGCTGAACGCTTTGCTGCGTTTTAAACGCACACTTGAAATATTTGAGACACTATCCTCAGGATTTACACCTTCATCACCCTCATCATTGTGTTTCCCTGCTTGAACGTTATCAGCAGCAACTTCATTACACACAATTTTCACAGGCATCATCATCCACTTCATTTTCTTTCAGCCAAATATGTAATTTATTCATAAACTCATTATTTGCCGCTCTTTTCTCTCGAAACCAGGTATTTTGCCTTTGCTGCTCATCTTCAGGCAACTTAAAATCATTTAACAAAGAATTGTGAAGAGAGGACGCATTTTCACGCAATGTATTGAACCTTTGCATGCATTCTTTAACTTCAGAAACATTTTTATTTGACGACCAAAGCTCTACTATTTTCGACTTTATTTTACTTGCATTTCTAAACACTTCACTTCTTTCCTTCTGTGCCTTTTCAAAAGCAAGAGCAGTTCCCTTTAGTGAGTTTCCCTTGTCTTTTTTCACTTTGTGTGCCGGTAGGCTCAGTTTCAACATTCATATCATTCATTTTCAACTGTGAATCAACAAAAACAACAGGCTGTGTTGTGCTTTATCGGTCTTTACGCGCAGCCAAATGCTCCAAAAATACCACCAGGCACAAACGCGTCATGTTTGTATTCAATACGGATGATTGGACTCACCAGAGACGTCTTGAATGGTAATCGTGCCTCATACCTTATTATTTGATCGACCTTACTTGAGATGACAGGGATGGGTGGTTGAGTGAATGTAGCTCATTTGTTTTCTCATGCATATCGGAAGTTACGCTGTAACTATGGTGCTGTGAATTCCTGGATGACTGCCAGTGGCAGTAAACAAAGTGGATATGTCTCCTCGCGCTCGGCACAAGTCGAGATTAGATGTAAACAAAGTCACGCACGTGACACGTAGCCCACCTGGGCGTGCGTCTATAAGTAGCACGTGGAAGGCTACGTTCGGTCTCTGGGATCTTGTCTTAGGGGGGAAGTTCCGAGTTACCAGTGTGACTGGCAGTCATCCAGGAATTCACAGAACCATAGTTACAGCGTACCTTCCGTTCCGTTTCATTCCTTCCTGACTGCCAGTGGCAGTAAACAAAGTGGATGACTTATGCCAGCAATGTCACGAGAAATGCAGTACTCACCCACCTCTCAGTCAGCAGAAGGGGCCAGAGGCAGGATTGCCGAGGCCAGTGGGGACTCATGTGCCACATTGAGGCGGTAGAAGCGTGCAAATGTGCACGGAGTTGCCCATGACGCCGCCGTGCAGATATCCCCCAGTGGCACGCCCCTCAGTGACACGAATGGCAAACAACACCAGAAGGGGCAGCTGCCCCCACAGACTCATAAGCCAGCGCAATAGCATCTATGACCCAATGCGGCAGCCTGTGCTTAGAAAGGGCTCGCCCCCTGTTCTGTCCCCCGTGGCACACAAACAGGTGGTCCGACTGGCGGATAGCGCCTGTGGCCACCATGTACAGCTGCAATGCCCGGACCGGGCACAGCGTGTTAGCCTGTCTCTATTCCTTGGACTGAAACGGGGGAGGGCAGTATGCCCCCAGTTCAATGGCTTTTTTCACATAGCCTGGGGGCAGAACCTTAGGGAGAAAGGATATGTTCGGCCACAGCGTTACTCCGGACCCCCCTGCCTTCCAACGCAGGCAGGTAGGGGTGATGGCGAGTGCGTGGAGCTCACTGACCCGCTTGGCTGTTGTTACCGCCAACAAAAAAGCAGTCTTAACGGACACCAGTTTCAGTGGGGCAGAACACATAGGCTCAAAAGGTGGCCCACTCAGGGCCTTCAACACCAGTGGGAGGTCCCATGTTGCCGTCGGTCTCCGTAACGGGGGGTGCAGCCTCCTTACACCCCGGAGAAATTGTGACACCCAACAGTGTGTCCCCACTCATCTGCCATCCACGACATCGTGGCTGGCTGAAATGGCAGCCAGGTGCACCTTCAGGGTTGATGCTGCCCGTCCGACATCCAATAGACCCTACAGGTACCTCAAAATATTATCCAGGGAGCAAGAAACTGGGTCAACTCCCCTGTGTCTGCACCACTCCGCAAAACGCTGCCAGCAACGGGCATAAGTCCTCAATGTGGAAGGAGCTCTGGCATTCTGCAGTGTTCGCTGAATGGAGGGCTTCAGATCCGTCAGGGGCTGCCAACACCCCTCAGCGGCCACACCGTGAGGAGAAGATGGCCCGGAGACGGATGCCAAACCTTCCCCTCCAACTGAGACAACAGGTCTGCCCTGACCAGGAGCCGCAATGGCTCCCCGTCCAGCAGACTGAGGAGCAGCGGGAACCAGACCCTCATGGGCCACTCGGGGGCCACCAACAGAACCTTCAGGTTCGACGACCTCACTCGGTGGAGAGTGGGCAGAAGCAACGGAAATAGGGGGGATTGGAGGCTGCATCCTTGCTGGGACTGTACCGAGGGGGACCCCGCGATGCAGATATGCTCTGTCCCGTCAAAGACGGAGGAGCACTGCGTAGCCGGGTGTAACCCGCACCTTGACCTGCCGGTGCAACCTGGAGTCCATGTGGAGGCTGTTGAACCACCTCTGCAAGGGCCTTAGATAAAACCACCCCAGAGGAGTCAGAGGCGAGGCCGCCACCAGCATCCCCAACAGTCTCAGCCACAGTTTGACTGGGGGTGCCGCACCCGCTCGAAAAGCCTGGAGCAGGGACTGAATCCTGTCCACCCTGTCCGAGGTCAGCTGAGCCAGCATGGCCACTGAATCCAGGGCCATGCCGATAAAGACCACCTGCTGGGCCGGGATGATAGAACTCTTCTGAGTCTTCACTGCTATCCCCAGTGCTCTGACATGGGACCTCTGACGTCGCCCGATCCGCCCCGCTGGAGGAGGGGGCACAGATGAGCCAGTCGTCCAGATATGACAGGATCTTCATGCACCTCGTGAAAATCCGAGGGGCTAAAGAAAAGCCAAACGGCAGGACTGAAAACTCGTAAGCCATGCCGCAGAAGGCGAATCGCAGATACTTCCAGTGTCCTGGGTGGATCGGAACATGGAAGTACGCGTCCTTCAGGTCTACGGATGTAAACCACTCGCCTGGACAGATTACCCGAAGGACGTCGCAGGTGCGGAGCATCCGAAATGGCAGCACCTTCAAAAAATGGTTTAGCCCCCTGAGGTCCAACACCGGCCGAAGGGAACCGTCCTTCTTTGGAATCAGGGCTCCTGTCCGGGCCCGCCAGAGCCCCGGGAGGTGGTGCCCGTTCCACCCCAGGCTGCCGCCACAGCCCGGCTCAGCTGTGCAAACTGTGCGGAAGTGGCGGTCCGAACCCGATGCCGTGGGTCCCGTACGTCACGTCTCCTGGGTTGCGGAGCGGGGGGTCCCATGGCCCCGCTGTGACCACCCCAAGCTTCAGGGGCTTGGTTGGACTGCGCTCCAGTGCCCTCTCGGCCTCCGGTCCAAACAGCTGGCCCGGTACCACCGGCAGCCTCCGCAAGCTCTGCCTACAGTCATCCGAGATCGGGGCCTGTGCCAACCAGATCTGGCGTCGGGTGACCACCAGAGTGGACAAAAATTCGACCGAGTTCCCTGGACATGAGTCCAAAGGCCTGGAGGGCCGGGTCATTTGTGTCGCCCAGTGCTGCTCCCGCGCTGAAGCTCTTCCAAGAAGGCCGGCAACGGTGGCACCTCGAACGGAGGAGCTGCCGGAGCCCGGCGAAAAAATGGGTTTCCCATTGGTCGGGCCACGGGTGCATCGTCCAGGTCGACCTTGGCCAAGGCTGCCAAAATAATTGCCCATAGCGGGCATGGTTCCTCCCCTGGGCCAGAGCTAACTGAACTCCCGAGGGAATTACCTGAGCCGTCATTTCCTCCAATACTCGGGGGATACCCCTCCCGATCCCGAGAGTCTGGGAAGGGGTCCCCCTGGTCCTCGAGGGACTGAAACTCTGAATTGGAGGCCCTCACAGAGATTCCATCCTCCTCC
Organism: Crenichthys baileyi; assembly: GCA_036173005.1. NCBI lineage: Eukaryota > Metazoa > Chordata > Actinopteri > Cyprinodontiformes > Goodeidae > Crenichthys > Crenichthys baileyi. The sequence continues at coordinate 850,510 of JAHHUM010001171.1, forward strand.
AGGTCCTCCCCCGACTCCCAAGCTGCCGCTGCTTGGAAGGCAGGCGTGGGTTCTGGAGCCTTGAGTAGAGCTTTGTGCTGCTCCACCTCGGCCCTCAAAGAGTCCACTTCCTGCCGAGATGGGCGCTCCAAAATGCTGCAGTTCATGCATGGGTCCGTCAGAGCCTCCCTGAAATGACCCACGCCCAGGCATTTGGGGCATAGATCATGTCCGACCTCCACCTGGAGAGGGACCCCACACGAAGCGCAGGCCAGCATCCCGATCACAGGGAAATGCAGGCAGGCACCAGGCAGACTGAGCGAGGACTTCAATAGAACTGAAGATCAGAGGCCTCTATCTAATTATACTGCTTTCTATACAGACATGAGCCAGGTAATCCGAGCGAGAACTGTGCAGCACAGAACGCGGTCAGAACGTCCAGCTTCCATTCACCTGAAAACTGCAGATGTCCGCTCCTCCCCACCCGGTCTCAACAGGGGAAAAGAAGCGCCAGCACCAAGCTTCCGACTACTAGAATGAACAAAAAAAATAAATAAAACAGAGCCACGTCAACCAAAGCCTTAGAGGGCTAACAAGAGCACTCTGACGAAAAGTCACAGGCAGGATGACGCCGTATCACACAAACCGTGTGCTTACCTCTCTAAGACCTGCAATACCCAAAAAGCGCCGAAACACGGACTTATAGGAGCGACCAACCTGCGAAACTCGCGACGGTCGACAGAGAGAAGGTCAAAGAGACCGAACGTAGCCTTCCACGTGCTACTTATAGACGCACGCCCAGGTGGGCTACGTGCGTGACTATGTTTACATTTAATCTTGACCTGCGCGGAGCGCGAGGAGACATATCCACTTTGTTTACTGCCACTGGCAGTCAGGAAGGAATGAAACTGAACAGCTAGGCAGGTGGGCATGCGCCAAACTTTTCCAGGTGAGTTGTCCTCTTCATAAAGTGGCATATCCTTTAATCCAAATGGTCGGGTTTTTTACTTTGTATAGCGACTATCAACTTCCATCCATTTTCAGTCGTTTCTGGGTGCGGGGAATCCAGGTCCTAACACGCTCATAAGGTAATGTCCGGACTGGGAGAAGTTTGGGAATGCTCCCATTAATTAAATACAAGCTGAGTATTGAATGAAATCCAAAATCCAGAGTGGCGGTTTATGGCAGCATGCAAAGATGGCAATTATGGTCAATAGGTGGACATGATGAAGCCAAACCGTATGACCTCCACACACCCCAACACCTGATGCCCTCTAACCCTGACACCTCTATAGATTTCCCCCACACCGCCACCAGTGGTAGAGTAAAATATAGGTCAGAGTGTCAATTCACATATAAACCAAACAGAATTATCAAAACCCAGACAGACCCAAACTTTGACCAAACACCAAAACACAAAAGCTACAAATGGCTCCAATACCTCCTCATCAGACGCCTGGTAAAGAATCATACTTTTGGTTCTGGTGTAGAACCAGAGATGCAGATGAGCTTCCAGGCCTCCGTTACAGAACCCACCTGAGGCCAAATTTAAAACATCTGACTAAAACAAAAGTTTTGTTACAAAACTAAATGTTTTTTCTTTGTTTTGCATAAATCAACTTTTAGCCTGAAGAACGGACAGAACCGGATCTTCTGTTTTTAGTCTGATCGATGAGTCATTCAGGCACAAAAAGGCTCCAAAGGTCAAGTTTTATTCCGATGTGAAGACCTCAGTTCATGTCTCAGCTGCTGTAGTTATTCAAACCAGAAATTAAACGATTACAAATGTTTATCTCCTTAGAAACACACAACTGATTATAAACCACAATGTTTAATATGTATAAAAACAGGAAGGACAACAGACTATCAGAACATGAAGTTTTCTATACATGACAAACCCTACAGAGACAGAAGGACATGTGGATCTTTGCTGCGACGACTCTTGGTGCTGATCCGAGTTCGACTTTTCATTCACAATCTGTACACAACATGAGGGTTTGTGTCTCTTTGTATGAGTTTATCTGCGCTCATGCACACACACACACACACGCACGCACACACACACACAGCGGAGATCAGTCCATCCCTCCGATGTTGTGCTGTTTGAACGGCTGTGTGACCAGACTCCCTGCAGGAGAACAAAGTACAGTCAGACACTGAACTAAACTTGCTTCACTGAAAATCTGATTACATCCTTTAAAAAAAGCACATCTGGATTTAGTGCATTTTGGCAAGAAATACCAATATTTTATTTTCATTTTCTTATTTTGTTCCTTATTAGCTGCTGCAGACACTTTAAAATATGGTCAGGCTAACGATATGAAGAAGCTAAAAAGTATTTCCTCCAGTAGAAATCAAAGCATCCAGAGATGATTCTTAATAAACAGATGAAGCTGTAACAGAAACTCTGAGGTTGAAACATTAGTACCAACACATGGCGGTAAACCCACATCTAAGACAGCAGACAGAACCTGAGCAGCAACACAGCAGATAAACATTTATGTCACACAGAAAGCCCACGGAGCGAGGCGGGAGTGGGAGCAGGAGGGTCAAAGGCCAAGCAGGAAGTTCATTTAGACCAATCAGCTCGCCTGCAGGGAAACAAGCTGCAGAAAAACCACCCAGAGCACCGAGAAGAATCTGAGGCCAGAACCCGACTTTAACGGATTGAAATGATTTAATCAGAGTGAGACTGCAGTTTGCATTTTTATTGCAGAAAGCCACAGTCTGCTGAGGATTTTAACCACAAATCAATTTATGAATTATGGAGTTAGACCAAAACGCAGTTTAATAAAACTCAAAACCAAAGTCAATAGAGTAGAATCTATTCAATAGAACCAGCAGAAAACAGTGAAACATAAAGAGGTAAACCAGACTAAACAGGAGAATGTTTAAAGTCCAGTTATCAAACTCCACTGGGAGGAACATTGAACGGTTTTTCAAATGTTCTGGTTCTGAGCAGCTGTCATATGGGTGGTAAATTATTCCATAGATCAGGAGCAACTGCAACTGTTCGGTCACCTCTACAATAAGGTTTAGATCTTAGATGATCTACCAGGACCTTGTTGTTGACCCTGAGGATTCTAGATTAGGAGTGAAGATCTGTTTCTTCAGAGCATCAAAAGCTACTGAAATGTCCACAAACGAGCAAAAACAATAACCACCGATGCTGGGACTCATGTCCCCCCCCCAGGGTGCATCAGGTTACACAGTCATGTCCAGAGAAGAGGGTCTGAAGAGACTCCTCTACATCCATTTATTTCTCCTGTTCAGGGTCAGAGGGGAGCTCCATGCAGACTCCACACAGAAAGGCCTTCAGCACAACATGGTCCTAATGTTCAACATGTTGAAGGTTATTGATAAGTTAGATTTATACTGAGGATGGGTGGTTAGTCAACCACACCTGGAGATGATCTGTTAGTTCGCCAAAAGACACCACCCAATATCAGGTCCCTGATTCCAATGTTTTGTGTCTAAAAAGATGATCTCAGCAGCTTTGGTGGTCCAATCTGTCTTTTTACATCAGTGATCTTCATATTTAAATGTAAAGAAACAGACTGTGGCTTTACAGCAGCAAGCGGCTCTCTGTCAGGGAGCTGTGTGGTTCAGGGTGGGGGGTCTGGAAGCGGTAAAAGGGTGGGGGTGGGGCTTTGGAAACAGGCCGGGTTTGTTAAGCAGGACAGCAGGGAGAACAGCGCTCCCACACTCAGCAGCGGTGGAGGGCTTACCTGTAGCCAGGGCCCCCTCTGCCCTGACCTTCATCCCTCCTTCTCCTCCTCCTACTCCTCCTCCTCCCAGACCAGAGCTGCTCAGGGCCTCAGGCACCATGGGGAAGGAGGGCCGATCGCCCTTGTAGGGCTTTGGCCTGAAGGAGAAGTCTTTGTCTTTACCTTTGGAGCCTTTGGGACGGCCTGCTGTCTTCTTCTTTGATTTGCTGTCCCCCTTCACGCCCAGTAGGGGGTGCACTTCTGAGAAAAGAAAAGGTCAGACCTTCAGAACACTGGAAACAGAGCATAAGAAAATCTGGCTTCCTGGACAACAATTGTTTTAAATGGGTAGAAGCTAATAAGTCCAGGATACATTAACTGAAGAGTAAAAGTTAAACTTGGAGAGAAACCAGGTGGGATCCTAAATAAAAGCACAAATCAACATAAATAAATGATAGAAATCCATTTAATCCTCTTAAACTTCAGAAGTACAGAAGTAGACATCATCTCGTTTCTGGTCTTACCGTCACTGGGCACCCCCTGTAGTTCAATGGTGGTAGTGCGGGCCTTCTTCTTGGCCGGGCCTCCTTCAGATGAGGGCTGCCTCTGCTTTCTGTCTCCGCCTGCCAGCGCGTCATCTGGGGCTCCAGGCTGGACAGAGGAATCCGGCGGAGGACCGAAGGGGTTCTCCTCAGGGTCCTCGACCTCAGGTGCGATAGGCAGGTACAGCAGGGCCTTGTTGTCCTCCAGCTCTTCGTCACTACAGAAACAAACATGGATGAAAGACATAAGAATTAAAAGGTAAAATAATTCTTACTTGCTCTGATACTAGCAGAAGAGGTCATTTCAGAATTCAACCAGAAGATCATAAAGATTGTAAACCTCCCAGTTTAGCAGCTTCACTAAAACTTTGATTTGAAAGAAAAGTGATATTTCTGTGTCGTCCACATGTAACCACGGAACAGCTGGTCCTTTACATCAGATAAGGTGCCCAACAACACCGTGCATCCATAGAAACTTTAATAGGATTTTGCGTGTCCGTAAATCTGAAGCAGATAGAAAATGATTTGTAGTTTCATTTTTTTAATCTGAGAAGTTCCACTAACACATGAATCTGCATTGATATAAACCATCATCATATCTCCGGCTGTACGTTTAGTGTGGTTCTCCTGCTGGAAGGTGAACATCCACCCCAGTCTCAGGTCTTCTGCAGCCTCTAACAGGTTTTTGTCCAGGATTGTCCTGGATTTAGCTCCATCTATCTTCTCATCAACTCTGACCACCTTCCTTGTCCCACAGCATGATGCTGCCACCACCATGTTTGATTTAGGAGCTATCAGCAGTGTTTTCTACGACACAGCTATTTACATCTTGACAAAAAGGTTCAGTTCCGGCTACTAGAATGAAAAAAAAAAAAAAAAAAAACAGCCACGTCAACCACAGCCTTAGAGGGCTAACAAGAGCACTCTGACGAAAAGTCACAGGCAGGATGACGCCGAGCACTTTCTTCTGAGCTGTGGAACCTACCTGCTGTGTTCCTTGGACTTTATGATGCTCTTCAGATGTTCAGAACATCTGCATTCATACTGAGACTGAATTGCACAGAGATGGACTCTGTTTATCAGTGACTTCTGAAGGTAGTCGTCTGCCCTGGATTTTATTTAGAGGCATCAGTGTAAATGGGGCCTAATACATATACATGCCACACCTTTCAGAGTATTCTTTGTAAAAAAATAAATAACTGAAATTCTTCCACTTCTCATCTATGCCCTACTTTGTGTTGGTCTGTCACATAAAACGCCTTCCATATCTGAGAGGAAACTGTTTTATTTAGCTGGTTTACCTGCTGCAGAAAGCCACTATAGGATCAACCGTCGTCACGTCCACCTCTTCATCCTCTGCAGCGTCTGCGCCTGAAACATGACCACAAGTTCACCTCTGTGCTGTCAGAAGATGGATGATAAAACACATCTCTCCCAAAAACATGAGTGGCTTTACAAATCAGTGCACAGAATGTCGTACACATAAACCAGAACCAGTAAAGTTTTATTACCGGTCTGCTCTGGTTCGCTTTTGTCTTCATCCTCAATGTCAAACTCAGACTCCCGCTCCTCGTACTCCACGTTCTCGTCTAGCTCTTTAAAGTCTGGGGCGAAGGCACTCCAGTTTTCCTGCAGAAAACCGAAGCGCGCACACACACACACACACACACACACACACAACACACACACACACACACACACACACACACACACAACACACACACACACACACGACAGAAAATAGCCTTGTTTCATCATGTCAGCTGGTACAGTAGATGGAAGCTCACAGATCTGCATAAAACATATTTAAATCTAAAACTGATAAAACAAAGACCACTGAGACGTACCACTTGGTTCTGAGCCCAGATGGAAACCACTCCACTGGAGATTGAGGCAATGATTGGTCGAACAGGATGCCACTGGAAGACAGCATCCCAGTATCACTGACAGACATTCAATAAAGGGATTCATGGGAGTCTGAATAACATGGAGCAGAACTTTTTAACATCCTTACTGCAACATCCAGCAGCAGCTCTCCTCTGGTTCCATGCAGGATCTTCACCAGGTTTCCAATGCTCTTCTCCCAGATGTAGAGGGCGTGCTGCCTGGCTGAGCCGGCCACGATGTACTCACCATCACCTGAGAAACAGCAGCGCTTCCATGGAGTCCTGGGCAAAGAAAACAGTCAATATAGGAGTCAGCAGCCCCACTCAAGTTCTGTTAAAACATTAAGAGGGATGCTGATGTACCTGTTGACCAGATCCTGTAGTTTCTGCATAGGTTCTGGCTCGCCGTCCCGGCCACAGGTCAGGATCTCTCTGCCGTCGTACACTCTGATTATTCTGTCGGCTGTGTTTATCAGAAAGCAGCTGCATAATGAAACAGAAGGTGGAGACATGGAGTTCAAAGCTCAGTTTTAACAACTGCAACTTTTCGATCGCTTCAATATTCAGAATGAGACTCCGACACCAAAAAGAACAGACTGGACCAGGATTAGGCCTGGAAAAAGCAACCTCTGCATCTCACCTGCCCTTTCGTGCAAATTCGATGGATTTGATAGCGGTGGTGTTGCTGGTGCCGGTTGTTACTCTGAAGGATGCCACGAGCTCCTGATTGTTTGTGTTCAACACCAGAATCTACAACACCAGAAGTGATGGTGAAGTCTTTCACCTGGAAGTGACTTCTGACTCTCTCATATTTACTCTATGACCCAGATAAATCCCCCTCCTGACCATGACAGCGACTGACCTTTCCTTTGGCGTTGCCGGTGTAAATATATTCTCCCCGCCGGTCGAAAGCTGCCACCACGTTCAGATCGGAGTCATCATCTACAGGCAGGACGACGTGCTTGGAGTCAGACAGCGTCAGCAGGACTGGAGCCGACTTCATCGGACAAACAAGCACCTTGTCTCTGAAACACACAAACGCTATTTAGCAAAACCCGACAATGACTGAGAAACTGACCCAAACCCCATGATGGTGCCGTGCTGCTGGTTGAAGTTTGACATTCAGATGCTCACATGTCTCTTGGATGATACTGTAGCTTGAGAATGGGTGAAGGAAAGCGGAACCTCTGGTCACAGTCTCCAGTCAGGACGTCCCACTGTGAGACGATGTTGTCCGTTGAGGCGCTTACCAGTTTGTGGCCGTCTCGACTCCAACTGGACCAAACACAAAAATAAAACAGTCTGTGGCTCACGTGTGACCCGTTTAACACTAGAACTCCCAGGGCCGTCAATTTGACGGTTTTGAAAGTTTGACATGCCATAACTCTGGTTTATTAAAACTCTGATCTTCCTGGCATCCTGACTTTTTCTAAACCTGTGTCTTGCGTATTCCTATGTCCCTATTTTTAAAAAATAACAAAGTAAATAAAAGATTTAAGTATTTTTACCTCTAACTACCAAAGCCGCTATTTTGACGGTCCTATTATTTACATTGACTTTTTTTTTCCGCGGCTGAGTATACGCGCGAGCGTTGCCTAGCAACCGCCACTCTAGAACGCAGTCAGATTGTTGGCGTCCTACAAATGGCTTCTAGAAGGATATTTTCTGCTCAAGAGGCACTGGAAATGCTTCAAAAATTACATAATTGTGATTCTGGGGTCGAGAGGGATTCTGAAGGCTCTTTGTCAGCATTCAGTTCCAGTGACAGCGGGTCAGACGGTGAGCCTCCCCCGGCTAAAAAAAACACGAGTCGTCCCATTAGCAGGAGGTTGTGACGCATTATTTCAAGGTAGTAAAAGACTAGCCTATGTAACGATTTTATCATTTTAGGCAATAATTTACAGATTGGTAAACTAATAATATATAAACTACAGCAACAGTGCCACAATCAGCGCAGGTTCAGAGACAGGGAGACGAGCCTGGTGCCCAGTGCCCAGCTATAAACCCAGCAATCCAGCTCACTGGCAGGAGAGAAACTAAAAAACAAGGTACTGATAATGGAAAAAGAAATAAACAATAAGTTAGGTCATAGATATAGTAGCCCAGTAACAACAACCTATTCTGCGCTTTACAGCGTTTTCATAGCAAGACGAGCGCACAGCTGGGAAGGGAAATAGGAAAAGGTGGCGCTGTGGGCAGTATAAGGGAGGAAAGAAAGTAGAGGGAGACGTCCGATCCAAACGCGTTGACAGAGCACCAGATCCAAAGTCCCCGACCGCGTCCCCTTTTTGGTGGAGTCGAAATTTTATCTGCATTCACGACTGCAGTGTGGCTGAGGCCCCGAGATTTTTTAGGAGATTTTTCCTCTGGGATGAATGTGGATGGCTAAATGCATTTTTAGCGCTAGTTTATGCCCCGCGAAGTGAAAGGGGGGTAACATGGGCTGTCCAGCTTTTAGTCACATTAGTAAAGTTTTTTTTTTTAAGTGTACCTACTCTGTATTATTTTATTTATTTTATTATTTAAAAATAATAAAACAAATAGGTTTGTCAAAACTATTTTTAATTCTTGTCAAAAAAAAAAATTTTTATCGTTAATGCGATGACATATCACCCCCTCGCACCCAAATGCTCGCCGTAAAAATTGGCTTGGGAGTTTAGTGATTTAAAATTTCTGGGGTTCTAGTGTTAATGCAGTCATCAAAACTTTCAGGATTATAACAGGTTAGAAAACAGGACATCAGCACAAATCCTCTCTGTCACTTTCTGATGACAGCAATATGAAGGAAGACTGACTGATGGGTGAGAACATTAAGCACAAGAGAACCAAGACACTGCAGTGTTTGTCTCCATTTTAACAGGTTAATACATGAGAACAATTTTACAACATATTGTTATATAGTGTTTTAATTCTGAAATAACATTCACAGCTTGTTTCATACCATAAAGAGCAGACGGGGTGTATGTGTGCACTGATGATCTTGGCGATTCCCCGAGTGAGGAAGTCCCAGATTACGATGCGCCCATCGTTGCAGCCAACAGCCAGCAGCGTGCCCCAGCGGTTAAAGGTGCAGGTGAGGGCCATGCTGATGCAGTCCAGAGTGCCATCTGCCTCCTGAACACACAAGGCCAGAGTTGTCATGCCTGATGGAGCTAACAATGCTTTCCTGAAGTTGAGGAACTACAGGTGACTGATAACGAATCCATTACTAATTCCTCATCAAGTTCATGGCTGCATTAAAACATGGAGGCTTACCTCTGGGTAGTTCTGCCCAAACGATTCTACACAAAGAACAGCATACAGATTATTAATGTCATCAAGGCAGTAACATTTACGAGGTACTTACAATCTAACTGCGTGAAGAGACAGAGGCAGCTAATAACTTGTCAGATACATAAACATTGAATGAAAAAGAAAAAGAGTTCTACACTGCAGCAGTGTTGCAGTCTTAGCTTTTGCTCTCTTTTTACCTACTTTATATCAGAGCATTTTAACGGTGTTTGAAGATATAAGTAATTGAATATTTCTACTGGTTTCTGTGTGGATTACAATGATCAGACATTTGCATTGTGAAGCCCTAGTTTGAAAACACCAGCTGCTCTTTGCACAGATTTCTGTATTTGTGTTAACTCTGCAAAATTATAAAATACACAATTAGTAGATTAGTACTTGCTATACATTTAAGAATGTTCCTTCTTTTTGTTTAATGGTTACTGTACAGTTTTCCCACTCTCCATGTCAGCTCTGTAAAGCTTTTTACTTATTATTATCGTTTTTAAATGTGCTTATCTGTGTGCTTCTATTGCCTGTCCCTTTCCTGGTGTTAATAATAATAATGATGTATAAATACGTCTAAAACCAAATACGTATTTTGTTCTGAACATGCTACCAAAGTCAAAGATCAACACTGAGGCTAAAAACTACAGACCAGGCAAGCAACCTGGTTATGGACTCAACATTTTAGCATCTGCATTAAAATCTATGACTAAATACCCATCATCTTAAAAACATTGTCTGAAATAAAAGGTACTCTGCCAAAACAAGACCCAGAAAAACCAGTGCATGCTTTGTTTTTTGGTAGATTATTGTAAAGGTGTCTTTACTGCTGCCGGAGCCCTGACCAACATGGAAAATGGATCATCTCCCAGCAGAGACTTGCCAGCAATAGCAAAACTTATTAGTTTATTTTAGTCAATTTGTCTGTTTAAAAGTTGAATTTTACAGCTTTTACAGCTCTTCACACACTATTTTCAATTCATCTGATTTCTTTTTAAATATTTTTGTTTGATAGAGTTGTTTTCCCACATACACAATAAATTACTTTGTGAATGAATGGTGGTAAACAAATAAACTTCCTTTGCTTTATCCTGTAATAATTCCAGTGTTTTTGCTCCATTTAGCTTTAATGTTTTCATAGTAAAAACAGCTTAAAATAGTTTTATTGCGATACATCAGCTGGCGGCATTTGGCATTACTACAACCTAGGTTTTATTACATTTAATATAACCTAACAATGTAGCTAGCTGACAGTTTTCTACTTCCATTAAAAGAAAAAAAATATGTCTCTGTAAAATATTCATCATTGTGTCGCTGATTCACCCGTTAAGTCTAAATAGCCTACCGTAACTTAACAATGCTAATTGTTTTTATTTTGAACGCGATTCGTATATTAGCTGTTAGCATCCTCGGCTAACTTAGGAAGCTAACCACAACAAGACCGGAGCACTGCAGGAAAACTGAGCCGCAGATATACAACAAAAGCCTCTTCTGATAATTACCGAGCAGCTCCAGATTCATTGCTGGATGTCCAATGATCCAAAGTTTCCTAAAATCCGAATATAATAATAATATTCTAGTCAATTCTAATCGAATTTGTTAACATTTGACACAACTGCCCAGAGAGTGGCGCCACTGAGGACCCCAAACATAGACACCAAAGATGCGCCTGAACTAAATGTAAGCAGCGTGATATATATAGAAATCAATAAATAAATTCAATTCAATAAATAAACAGATAACTACTGAATATTAGGAAAAATACATTCAATAAAACCTAAAGCCATAAATTTTAAAACCATATATGATTAGTTCAGTGTTTATTTAATTCATGGTTCCTGTTCAGTAGTTCACCATGAAATAATTTACACTGTAGCTGCAGTTTCTCAAATACACAATCTACACATTAAATTAATTTCAGACCAATTACAATAACCAGAGCATTTGTAGGCCTGACCACTAAAAGCTTTGCCTAAATTCACCATGTGCAGCAGCAACCATGCATGAAATAATAAAAAAAGGTGAAACATTTACATATACTTTTTGTAAACAAATCCCATATCTTTATTTACAACACATTTATTAATGCATGCATGTATTTCAAGTTTTTTTAGACTTAGTTTTTACTTAGATGTAAATAAAATATTTGCAGTTAATATCATATACCTTTATATCACAAAAATGTTATTGTTATATTAAATATAACCATAGTAAAAACCACTTTTAAACTATGAGTTTCTTGGATCAGGGCATACTAAAAAAAGGTGTTATAGTTACTAGGTCCTTGCAACTACCACCTCTGATGGACAGCAGCATATGACAAAGTTAATATTTCTTCAAACAAAAATAAATAAATAAAGACTTGCCATACTGTTTGCTGCTCAGTTAGCAGGTTAAAGGTAAATATGGCTGTTTAGAAGGATTGAGGGAGAAAGCCTCTTCTCTCTAAAAACAAGATGGCAGCAGGGCAAGACGTCTAGGACAATGTCCTCTGGATAGATGAGATCAGAGTCAGGATGTTTGACCATAATGCACGGAGCCATGTTTGGAAAAACAAACAGCATACCAGCACAAACTCCTCATACCAATTGTGAAGCACGGTGGTGGGGGGCTGATGATTTGGGTCGCAGGACCTGGACATCATGTAGTCATTGAGTGGACCAGTATTCTAGAGTCAAATGTGAGACATTCAGTCCAACAGCTGAAGATCGGGTCAACTGGGTCAACAGGAGAATGATCCCAAACAAAGCAATCAAAACAATTCTCCATTGTTTCTAAAAGCAGCCGGATCTTTGGTGGACTTTTTTAAAATTGATTACAAATTTTGGTTCTGTTCTAATTTTATCAACTAACAATATCTACAGCAAAAATCCCACGATTCTCTTCCACCTTCGTTGTCTTCAACTTTATGGTTTTAGTGCTATCTATATTTCCACATGTAAAGTACATGTTTCATTTTGAATTTACAGTAAATACCTCTCATATGCATAAACTTAGACCAAAGAAACATTCAGACTACATGAGGCAGTACAAACAGCTGCTGATGCAGGATCCGGGGAAGGACCCGCACCTGGAGCGTCAACAACCACCACACACAGCTTCCGGTTTTCACAATAAAGGTCCACTTTGGCTCGATTTGTGAACTTCTGCAAAAATAAAACACAGTAAGTCTTCTGACTTTTAAAAAATAATGCTAAATACATGGGTAAAACCATTAACATATTCATATATAAATTTATATGGTGAATGAGGTAAAGTTTCTGGAGATGCAACATTTGGGTTTTAACAATCAACAATCACGAGTTGGAAAAGCATTGATAGAAAATGCAAACTCCATGCAGAAAGACCCAGAATGTTCTTGCTCTAAGGCAGCAGCGCTGACCACTGCACAACTGTGCATACATACATGTTCTGCTTTCACTGTTGGGACAGTGGGCCTCAACTCTGAATCTTATAGTTCATCCTTGAAAATAACAGTTTTGTATGAGAACGAACGAAAGCCATGACCTCTTAACAGTAAAGTCAGATCAGATTAACTGATGACGGAAGAAGTGCTGTCACTTTGACACAATTTATTATTCACAGCAGTATTTGCAATATAGTCACACTCAGTAAATGAGAATGGAAATGAAAAGTTCATTTAGTTCAGTAACCTCATCGTCAAGTGAAACACATTAAGATTAGATTAATTACACACAGACTAATGTTTAAAGCCTTTATTTCTGGTAATTATGTTGATTTTCTGTTTAAAACCAATAAAACACAACATTTAAGATTAGAATATTACATCAAAGCAATGAAAAACATTTTAATAGAGAATTGTGAGAATTGCTTAATGAAAAGCATGTTTAATACCTGCTAAAAGGCTGTTTTTTTAATAGTCAGTCAGTCAGTCAGTCAGTCATTTTCTACCGCTTATTCCATAGTGGGTCGTGGGGGAGCTGGTGCCTATCTCCAGCAGTCTATGGGCGAGAGGCGGGGTACACCCTGGACAGGTCGCCAGTCCATCGCAGGGCAACACACAAACAACCATGAACACACTCATTCATACACCTAAGGGCAATTTAGAGTGACCAATTAATCTAACAGGCATGTCTTTGGACTGTGGGAGGAAGCCAGAGTCATGCCAATGCCAAACGTCGGTTTCAATGGTGCAAGGAGCGCAAATCTTGGGCTGTGGACAATGTGAAACATGGATTTTTCTCTGATGAGTCCACCTTTACTGTTTTCCCCACATCCGGGAGAGTTACGGTGTGGAGAAGCCCCAAAGAAGAGTACCAACCAGACTGTTGCATGCCCAGAGTGAAGCATGGGGGTGGATCAGTGATGGTTTGGGCTGCCATATCATGGCATTCCCTTGGCCCAATACTTGTGCTAGATGGGCGCGTCACTGCCAAGGACTACCGAACCATTCTTGAGGACCATGTGCATCCAATGGTTCAAACATTGTATCCTGAAGGCGGTGCCGTGTATCAGGATGACAATGCACCAATACACACAGCAAGACTGGTGAAAGATTGGTTTGATGAACATGAAAGTGAAGTTGAACATCTCCCATGGCCTGCACAGTCACCAGATCTAAATATTATTGAGCCACTTTGGGGTGTTTTGGAGGAGCGAGTCAGGAAACGTTTTCCTCCACCAGTATCACGTAGTGACCTGGCCACTATCCTGCAAGAAGAATGGCTTAAAATCCCTCTGACCACTGTGCAGGACTTGTATATGTCATTCCCAAGACGAATTGACGCTGTATTGGCCGCAAAAGGAGGCCCTACACCATACTAATAAATTATTGTGGTCTAAAACCAGGTGTTTCAGTTTATGTGCACATATCTGCTGACAGAGCTTAGCTTAAGTGTTTTACTTTGAAGGTGCTTACCGGAAGTGGGACGCGTTGTTCGGCTTTCTTTGACAGCTGGGGTTTATGCGTGTCCGTGTGTGCGTGTGCGTGGTGAAGGCGCCACGTCGGCAGAAGCAGCAGAGAGAAGAAGAGAGCTGCAGCTCTGCAGAAACTCTGGAGAAGTTAGTTGGAGAGGAGGACTGAAGGCTGCAGCTGCGGGTTTAACTCCAGGGAGCAGGGTCCCAGGCTGACTAGACGATCTGCTGCAGGCTCAGGTGTGCTTCAGGGAGAAGCTCTGGGAACAATGGTGAAGGTAAGGACGCACAGATGTGTCAGATCATGCTCAGAGTTTCACAGTTCCTGAGGTTCCCGACTGATGATGTGGAACATGAACACAGGTCCAGGTTGTTTTAATATGCAGGAGGAAACGCGTCATTTCTACCATTTAAAACACACCAGCGCCTTCTGCAACTGTGATCCGAGTTTCATTCGCGTTTATTTTAATTCTGTCTGAATAACAGCTGCATTCCCCAGAAACCGAAAAAACCCTGCAACAGGAAGAAGGAACGAGATGAATGTCTGCTTTCAGGATAAATAATCTAAAAACATCATATCTGCGTTTCATTTCACTTTAAAGCTGTGTGATCGAAAACATCACAGCTTGGTTCATGATTTCAGCTCCTTGCTGCTCAACAACGAGGCCTTGTTTTAATAAAATGGTGAAAACATTGACATCATAGTGTCATGGCTCCAAGATGGAGCATTTAGCCATTTACCTCCAACCAAAGTCCACAAAACTTTCTGTATGCTCAGATTTAGACGCCAGCTGCTAAAAGTTGCAGTTCTTATTAAATATGATAAAACAGAGCCAAACAGAACCTTCCAGATTCAGAGTGAGCTAATAATATGTTCCATAATCACATGTTTAAACACGACTGTGTACTCCAACAGTGTAATCTGTGGTTAATTCAGCTGCACACATACAGTTTTCCTCCATATCGATGAGTGCAGATAGAAGATTCAGCACCAGGAGGCCACCGTCTTTCCCAATCCTCCTGAGACTTCATACCAACATTCAGAGTTTCGTAACAAGCGCGCTCACGGTCTGGTTTGCATTTAGAAGAACCCTCTGAGGAAAACGGCTCGGTTGGGTTAGGCCTTCAGAAAGGTTGGAAAGGGAACCCTGCAGACCAGGGATGAGGATGAGAACCATCTGATGTTCAGTCAGTTGATCAGGCATCAGAGGCATCCTAGGTGAGGAGCGCAGAAGCTTGGTGTTGGACCCAGACGGTACCTGAGTACCCCTCACAGTCCTTCCGTCCTGGTCCTTGTTCTGAAGAGCACGCCCCACATGTTTGGTAGTTGCACCCAGCTTCACACAAACCCACAGTCCTTCACCCTATTCGTCTCCATCAAGTGCTGCTAAAACTATTTGATGCATTACTTACTGTCAGATGCTTCAGTAACTACCTGACAACACGACATTAGGGGTGTAATGGTCCACATCTGTACCAAAAATATTCAGTACTGCCCTGTCGGTTTGGTACCAAACATACCGAACCAATATAGTGGGTTTTTTTTCTACCTGAACACAGGCAGAATGTTTATGTGGGAACTAAGTCCTCAATGCAACGTTCTGTAGGGCAGCTTTAAAAAGTGACACCACAAAGAAAACAGAGATGACTCCCACCTGTCACAGAACTCTGCTGTTAAGGATCATTAAGGTTACTCATGCAGCAACAGTGGAGAAAAAAAGGTGGACCGAGCCAGAACTTTGTGTCAACAGCAATAAGGTACAAATCTGCTCTTCACTGAACTTAATGGGTCACCTGAAACATCAAGTGTAAACATCACTGGTTCTGGAGAAAAATCAGCTGAGGTCCAAATCCAGCTGCCTGCAGCATTTAACCAGTAAAACACTCTGCAGATGAGATAAAGTGCCACAAAAAATTACATTTTTATTAACTCTATGCATCCAAACATTTAAACACACATTTTTCTTCTCTGGTGGCTGTGGAACCACAGTTTCATCCGTTAAATATTGTAATTCTCCTTTACGGAAACAAATGTCAAACATTAGACTCCATGTGATCAAGATGACCGATAATATTTTGTCTAAAATGTAATTTTTCTGTTAATGAGCTGAACTGTCAGATGAAGTCGTACAGATAGTCTTATGTTTTCCAGCTCGTCGCTACGTATCATCAGTTGGGATTTTTACACTCAGTCTTGTGGAATTCCTGATGACACTTCATGGTTTTCCTGTTTTTCTTGCAGGATGTGAACAGCGTGAACGTTGAGCCCCAGCCCGGGACCAGCCTGGCCTCAGACGAAGCTGAAGCAGCCGACAGCCAGTCTCCAGAGGGTGAGCACTGGGCTGAGGAACGTGTCTAAACGCTGGAACATCAGTGGGGAATATGGTGCAATCTGGGCTCACATGTTGCTGCTGCTATTTCAGAAAGACTTGTTTTGTCAGGAGGATCAGTGTTTGTGTGCACCAGCAGCTGCAGCTCCAGCCTGCTGTTGGTGTCACAGCACCAAGACACTTTGCACCAGTTCAGGCGCCCCCAGCGGCTCTGGGTCACCATGGCGCTTCAGTCTCCTGAGGATCTCCTTCTGACGCCAGTCACTTTTTGACTTCAGTGTCACAAACCAGCCAGTCAGTGTTGATTAAAATCAAACAGGTCTGATGGCCTCTCAAGAAAAAGGATTTTATGTAATTTTACCTTTTCCATGGAGTTTTAATTAGATTTCTTTTGCTTTTATATTTATTGACTTTTTGCTAGGTTCTCTGGTTCTGTGTTTCTGAACCTCTCTGAACACACCGCAGCTCCCCAGTAGCTGGAGCTTCCTGGGTGGGAGACGTCACAAGAGACCAATCAGACGAGGTTTTTTTTTTTCTCTGTCAAGGAAAAATGGATCCTGCTGTTTTTTTCATGTTCAGGGTTTTAAACATGATCATTCTAATTAATAAAGTGACAAACTCACATTTAACAGGGTTCCCACTCAGTCTGGCAATATCTGAAATTTAATGTTAGTATTTTCCTGGTCTGGCTGTATGTGGAAAAAAAAGGGTATAAAAAAATATTTGTATTTTCAGACTTTATTCCCCATGCCTTCTGTCCGTCGATTAATTTATACATCCATTGATTGTTCCTTCTATCATCACCCTGTACATCCATATATCTGTCTTTTCATCCATTTATTCATCCCTCTTTTTGTCCATCCATCCACTGACACTTAATTCAGAGTAATTTGGTCCTGGAAAAGGGTGGCAGTTTAACAGAAATGTGTAGGAACCCCGATTAAAGATTCAATGCATTAACCAATATTTGAAGTAAATTAACATGAATTATCATAAAACTTTCTGTAATTCTAAGTTACAAAAATCACTCCAATAATATAGAAAACTTTAACATGTACTGAAAAGCATTCAGAGAAAACTCTTTAAGCACAAAAATTTGTAATAAAAACATGTTGGAGAGCCTGGGATCCCGTCTGTTTGGAATAAGGTTATTCCTACTGAAGCTGAAGTAATGAAGACATTTTTAAGGGAACTTTTATGTATGCGAGGTCAAATCTGAGTTGTGTGCATTATATTGTTATCAATAAGATGGCAAATCGCTCTGATCTTTTAAAGTTATTCCTACGGACTAATGAAACCGAACTGAATCCATGTTTGATCTGTTTTCCAGACCCTGGTAAAGATCACGCCGTCGCTCCTCCAGGCATGGTGTGGCGGGTCACCGGCGGTCTCTTCAACGTCACCAAGGGCGTTGTTGGCGCCGCGGTGGGCGGAGTGGCCTGGGTGGGTGGGAAGAGTCTGGAGATCACCAAGTCAGCAGTGACTACTGTACCGTCGGTGGGGCTGGGGCTGGTGAAGGGCGGAGTCTCAGCTGTGGCTGGCGGCGTCTCCAGTGTGGGCTCAACGGTCGCCAACAAAGTGCCGTTCACTGCCAAGAGGAAGGACAAGGCGGAGTGAGGAGGCGTGCTAATGATGATGAAGGGATTGATAACTGATGGATTTGCCCCGCCCTGAGCCAACCGAGAGAGGCTGCCGGCTGATCTCGACCAATCAGACGCCACAGTGCCTTCCCCCGAACGCCTCGTCAACACCCAGACTGTAAAACAAAGACTGTGCAGCTCTTAATATTCTGAGTACTACTACACCAACCCAGACATGTCCTGTTCTGCTCCAGCTCCATGTATGTGACGACATCATGATGAACACTTTACCTGTTTACAGATCAGGCTGAGGCCAAGCTCTCTTTCTGCTGAAACCTTCCTGTCTTCAGATGCTGATTTCTGTGCTTTCTATTTGCTTTGCAGTGGTATTGAAGTATTATTGAAACCTGTTTGTCAGTAAAATGTGTGGAGGGATCAGACTTTGTTCTTCTGAGGAGCCCTGAGGGCAGTGGCCCTCCCCTTCAACCATCACTCTGCATGCAGCAACATCTTTCTGAAATATCTAACGACTGACGACACTCGTACCAACACAGAGCCTGGGTCTTCTCTGCAATGTGTCTGTTTCTCAGAACAGGTGAACTGTTCCTTTAATCAGATGTTTACTCTGCTGTAGTGCAGGAAAAAATCACGAGCATTTCAATAGAGCTGTTGTTGAGGAGTTAAACTATGTGAAAGATGTTTGTATGTATTTGTTTTTTTCAATATATCAATAAAATAGTTTAGAAGGTTAAATATAAACTGGAGCTGTTCTCAGTTTCTGGGTTTTGGAGGTCAATGTGTTCTCATAGGAGCTGATTTGTTCCTTTACAGAGTAACTGAGGTTGTTTAGAGGCTGAAGAATAACAGATTTAAGAACAATCACAAACAGTCTGAGCCCAACTGTTTGGTGTGACAAATTTTACTTAAATATTTAACTCTGTGAACATCCTGTCTTGTCCTGTGATGACCTCTCAGCAAATGACTGCTGGCGACCCTGACCCGTGACCCTGCAAGAATAGGCTGGTATAGACGATGAGTCATTACAAACTTGATGTCATTACAGTCATGATCAGCAGAGGTGAAGTTGTGAAACGGCTGAAGTAGCTCCAACAATTGGCAAACTAAGTACTCTAACATAGGAGCAGATGCGCTGGTCTTCATGTGTTTTCTATGGTTACCTCAAAAGTAAAGCTGCAGAATCTTCACTGCATCAAATCAGCCTCGCATGCAGGGAACTGCAGCTAATGTAGCAAAAAGAACTCCAAGCTGAGAGCTTCAGCTGCAGAGAGGAAGCTTTAGGGTGTCCAAGAAGGGTTCTATTGAATCATGCCCACCAGTGCAGAGCTTGCTTAACGTTGGCACACATTCGGATGAAGACTTTCAAGCAAGAGGTTCAGTACAGAAGCCCCATTTATCAAAAAAAAAAAAAAAAAATAAAGATTCTGATTGTTTGTTTGGAGTATAAAAGATGAGAGCTGCCATAAGTCCTGTCTGGTACCAACACTGAAGCCTCCTGATCCAATTCTTGCGTGGGGTTTCAACCAACTATACAAAGTAAACATGATGGGACTAATGGTTAATCTTTTATGGGTACCAGCAGATTATGGTGTTAAGGGAAATTAAATGGCAGATAAGGCTGCCTAGGAGGCTACTGGAAGCAGATCAGTGGATTTAATTATTAGTTTTAGTAAAAAAAAAAAAATCCAGTAAAACAGAAAATAAAAGATGTCAAAAGCAATGGGAGAAAGAAAGTAGTTTTATAAAATCCAAAGGAAAACTCAAAAAATGCGGAGTACAGGAAGGAAGAGAAAATTTATTTCACGTCTCAGATTTGGACACAGCAGACTATTCATTTTAGGGAAACAAATCTGGAGAATACATGTACTGTGGAGATGAGACAACAGAGTATGTTATATTACACTGTCATAGGTATGAGGAAGAGAGAAGATAACTGATTCAAACCCTAAACAGAATTAAAGTGAAAATAGATTCACTTGCTTTACTAAGAAATAACTCAAACACAAGTTATCAATATTTAATTATCTTGGACTAACGCATTTCTATGATAGGGTCTAATTCTGGTGTACATTCCATACCAGTAGGTGGCGGTAATTCACCACTTCGTAAGCAAGAAGAAGAAGCAGAACCCGGAAGCGAGGCTGCCGCGTCCACATGCTGTTTACTCCACATGATATTTAATGTTGGAGGAGTTTCTGTAAAGGATACTGCAATATGAAAACAGAAGGTATCTTCCAGCGAGTTTAAGGTGATTTACTAAAGAAACATCTTCTTAAAACATTTTATGTCCTGCATGATTTCTGCTTTATAAGCATGAACACGATTAAATAAAAGCAGATCACCAGTGTGAAAATCAGCATTTTCTTTCAGACCGTGAGGAAACATCTCCTGATGAACCAGTTATTTTAACAGATCATTGCGTATCTTTAACGGTGTGTAAATTAGATATGATAGTAATGAAAGGTCATAGCTGCTGTTAACATTAGTTGAACATGCCTGGTTTTAACGCCGGAGTCAAGTGTTAGTGTTATTATATTTTTCCTTTCTAGACTATATAAAATGTTGTTTTTTTTATTTGTTGGATCCATAGTGAGACTTGCAACATCCTCAACAAAGTATACCGACACACCCAAATGTGAAGCAATTATTCTGTCATTTGCTTTGGTTGTACTGAGCACTTATTTGCATTTTATTTACCCTCTCACAGTGTTGCCGATTAGTGCTGCAGATCTTCAGTGTAAATCCTGCTGTTGGAGCTGGTGGTTTACTGTGGCTTTATGTCTGTTTATCAGACACGTTGTTTACAAGATGCTGAGTGATTCTGAGGCTGCAGAGCTGCTGTCCTTCCTGACTCCCAGCACCCGGCCGGATGTAAAGGGAAAGGCCACAGAGTACATCCTGGGAATGTCTGGAAGCAGGTGGGATGCTAGGCTGGTCCTCTGTGGGGTTTAGGGTGTTACCACAGATTGATTTATGAGCATCAACAATACAAAGAGCATTATGGTCACAACTGTTTGTTTCCGCTCTGAGTATCTTTGCTTATTTTCTTTCAGAGATGGCTGCCGCTTCCTCCGCTCTAACCCCAACCTCATAGCTGCTCTGTTTGAGCTGACCTCTGACCCCTCTGTTGCCATAATGAAGGACTGTTACCACATCCTGATCAACCTGTCAGCTGATGAGACTCTGCACCAGGTCAACAGCTTATTCTGCTGCAAATTAATGCACAATGCTGAATTATTTATCCTAAATTTATCCTAAAAATTACTGAAGACTGTAATGGTGCGTACACCATCTACACTGTGTACCGTGTAGTACAGTAATAAAAATTAAGCCCAAATGCGTCCACTTTGGGCTTTAAAGTTTATTAAGAATAATTAAACCAGGGAAAGCAAGACTTTTATTTTAAAAATGCTAAAATCAGAAAACCTGCTAGCATTAGCATTTTGCTATGGATAGCAAATATCTGCTTTACTAAAGGTAGGTAGTATTTCTCATTAGGAGATATGCTAGCAATGACTAACAAGCTACTAATAGCACATTAACAAACATTAGCTTATACTATCTGTTAACCAAAAAGCAACATCTGCTAGGTAGCGAGCATTCTTAACAATGCCTAAGTCTGGTAATATGCCAGCATTAACTGAAATGTTACTAATAGCTTGTTTGGTATGAGTAGCTACTAACTTGCTATGCTAACATTCGCTAACACTCTACTGTTAGCATTTTTGCTAACAGCACCATCTTAGCTGCTATTATTGCTGAGATGTTCCCATCTCTCTCCGGGAACTTCAGCATCTTCACCACTAAAACCTATACCAGGCGTGGACATCAAGAGCAGAGAGAGGCCGTCCAGCTGGCCAAGCATATGATTGGCATGGAAAACATGAATGAAAAACACCTGAAGTTACTAATTGTTGCCTCCAAGCAGTACTTAGTCATTGCAGTTTATCATACAGTTATATTGTGATGGAGACTGTGATTGGATATGTTGCGCAGCCATGAAACAAAACCCTCAGAACCACATTTCTGTTGAGGCAGCACAACATATTGCGACTATATCGTCATCGCAATATTCATATCGTAAAGGACTGTTTGGAGTGCAGTAATTGTTGGCTAATATATTCCAAGTAGGATGAACTTGCAGTTTAAATTCTAATGTAATATTTAGCCAGTTAGTTAGAGTCTCACAGCAGCAGATGCTCACACTGGACACTAATAATGTTAAAATGCTAAAGGTCACAGAGTAAAGGAAGCCCAGATGAGAAAGAGTAGAAAGAAGAAATTATGCAGATATTGCAGCTTATATCATCATCTCAACATTTTCTAATGTCGTGCAGCCCTCATGTCAGTTGTTGATATAGAGTGAATATTTAATTAGAGTTTTAATTGGATTTTTCATTAATTTAGATGTATCTATATAACGGAGTTAAGTGGTAATTTATTATGTTCAATTAGGAGGGGAGGGGTTTGGACACAGAAAAAGTGCAAAAACTTTATACAAA
This sequence comes from Crenichthys baileyi, assembly GCA_036173005.1. Classification (NCBI taxonomy): domain Eukaryota; kingdom Metazoa; phylum Chordata; class Actinopteri; order Cyprinodontiformes; family Goodeidae; genus Crenichthys; species Crenichthys baileyi. Next base: position 873,205 of record JAHHUM010001171.1, read on the forward strand.
ATGTGCAAATATCCTGTAGAGGAACGTCTGAGTTAACAAAGGGAGATCTGAGTCTTTACACCTGTGACCTCTGGCAGCGGTTTAACCCTGCTGGTCTGTGTATATTTCTGTTTTTCTCAGGTTTTGGTCTCTGAGGTTAAAGTTCTTCCAGTGCTACTAAAAAACCTCCAGGATCCAGAATATCTGTTCTCTGATCAGATCTCGACCATCCTGTCCAACCTGAGCCGCCATGAGAAGACCTGCAGGACCGTGTTCAAGGTGGGACGCGGGACAAGTCCTGAACGTAACAAAAATGTAGACATTCATTTGTAAAACTGATTGTTTGATGAGATGTTATTGTATTTTTTTCCTAACAGTTTGGATTTTTCTGGTTTGTAAAGAAGTACAGCAGTATTAAAGACTGATGTGATGTGTTTTCACAGACAGGAAGAATGCTGAAATACCTGCAACATTCACATTATAATTCACTTTCATGCCACAGTTTTTATTCTGACCTTTAACTGTTTGTGTTTTGGTTCCTTTTGCACCTTTGGGTTTTATATTTAGCTGCAGAAAGAAATAAACTGAAGTCAGACTTGAAGCTGGGCTTATTCTACCTGTCAGGTTGAAGTTTCTGCTGTTTGTTCTCTCAGGTCCTTCAGGATGAGGTTGGACTTCCCAAGCTGGTGGAGCTCCTCTGCAATGAAAGCTACAACAAAAAGGCCAAACTGCACTACCTGGGCCCCCTGCTGTCTAATCTGACCCAGCTTCCCGAGGCCAGGAGCTACGTCATGGACCCAGACAGGTGAACCGATGAACAGAATATTTGCTTTTCTAAGTTTAACATCTCTATCTTTTATTCACGGAGAATAAAATTTTTTCTTGAACAGAATGTGACTGATTATGCTGTAATATGCGATACCAAAAAGACCAGAAAAATGGAGCACTGCTTCGACTCCTAAACTCTGTGCAGTTCAGAATTTGGACTGTAATATCTCCTGTTTTATTCCAGGTTGTGGTTGGATTCTGGGACCTCTAATATTTTAAGGCCAGAAAACCTACAGATATTGAGAGTTAACCATAACCACACTTTTCTAAATGAAAAGAGCCTTTTGAGGCTCACGCATTAAAACAGGAAGACAGCTCTATATATGGATGATGACGTAGCATCTGTAATGGCTCCATCTTTCGCTCCTCGTAGACAGATAATAGAAGCTTTTTTAACAAAGATAATCTATGCAGGAAACCTGGGACAGCTATGTGGAAGTAGACACAGGCAGTAAGAGCGGATTTCTCCTCAACCACCAAAACAAATATCTCCATTCCCCCAGGATTTTAGGATAATCGGAGAAAACAACATCCAAAGCTGAGGGAAGCGAACACTACACAGTTTATGTAATGGCTAGGACAGATAGCTGAAGCAGGGAGTCGACAGCCAGACCAACACGTTAACTGTGGCTGTTTCTGAACATAATGTTTGTCATTTAGGGACAAGCTTTATTTTTCTGATAATTAGCAGGAGCAGCATTGTTTTTCTGTGTGTGAGCCAAATAAAGGAGCAAACATTTGACTGCAGCTGCAGTCTGAGTGTTAGTATGTGTAGCATTAGTTTTTTCAGGGCCTAACAGGGCCTTATTCAGAGAAATGGGAGGGCTGACAGAGGACATCAGAGTAATAATGCTGGTCAGAACAGGAGCGGAAAGAGCTGTCTAACGAGAACGCTACTGATTTAAAATACAGTTTTACCGTAGTACCGTAGTGAATAGCAGGCAGACTGGGTTTCCCACAAAGAGCTTTTAAATGTTGCAATAGGGTGCTGGGTTGCTGGATCTCAGTAAGGCATTTTTCCTCACTGATTAATCAGCATATAAATCTTAACTCTATGAACTGAAATTCAAGCTGCAGACTTGGCTATCACTATGGGTGAACATTGTTCAGATGCAGCTTCATTATTCTTTTGTAACTTTGAGCTGTGTTCTGCTCCCTTGTGTTTTTTTTTTTTTTTTTTTTTAAAGAGAAGGACCTATAGTCCGCTGCACAGATGACAACTATGCACAATTTAAATGGAAAAGGTGTTAAAATGATGATTATATGCCTTTTAAAAGTATCTTCATATAAAGATGATTTCTTCCTACAACAACCTTACTGTTTTCCCATGTTCCACAGCAGAGACAACATTAGACCTCTTCACGTTGATCCGATGCAGCTCCTGTGTGTTTCAGGTTTGTGATCCAGCGATTGTTGCCCTTCACTCAGTACGAGGCGTCGGTGATGCGAAGGGGCGGAGTCATCGGCACGCTGCGGAACTGCTGCTTCGACCACAGTGAGAATCACAAACCATCCTGATTAACTCTGCAGGAGAAACAGATGGCTTCTGGCAGCGTCGGCTCTGACTTCTTTAACAATCTGACACAAACCCTGTCATGTAGAAAACTGGATCAGAACCAGTTCCAAAATCTTTGGGGGTAATTTTCTCTGTTTACATAAATAAGCAGATACTTCATACGATCTCAGCTGCCATTTTATCTCCTGTCACACACCACCAGAAGCTGCTCTGAAGTCAGAAACTGGACCATAAACTTGTCTAGAAGAAGGAATCCGAGTGATCGAATCATTTCCTCTGCAGCCTCTCTGTGAAATCTTTCAGTCTCATCTGATTAACTCACATTTCTGCTTTGACCTGCAGGTCATCACGAGTGGTTGTTGAGCGACACCGTAGACATCCTGCCGTTCCTGCTGCTGCCGCTGGCTGGTCCAGAGGAGCTGACCGAGGAGGAGAATGAGGGCAAGTTTCTGCTGTTTCATTCACAGAGGCATCAGAAAAAATTTGGATATTATCAGTAATGTAATTTATTTCAGTAGTTTAATTCAAAAAAAGAAACTTTATTGTTTATTTACAGTGTGTAAAACTATGTTACATTTTAAAGAATTTAACATTTAAAACTACATCAGACCAATTAAAAAGTAAATAATCCATAAATTTGGGCGAGCTAAAAATATTCCATGTACTTTACAGTATCTGAACGCAGTACTTGGTCGGGGCTCCGTTTGCATGAATGTCTGTATCAGTGCGTTGTAGCATGGAGGCGATCATCTGTGGTTCTGTTGAGGGGTTCAGGAAGCCCAGGTTGCTTTAAAATTATGTAACATAGAATAACTCCTGAATGGACTCGCTTTTCAATCCTTACAAGACTGCATTCATCCTTGTGGCTTGCATACGTTTTTCTGTCAAACTTTTTCCTTCCACTCAACTTTCCATTATTATGTCTGAATACAGCCAGCTTCTTTGGCAGTAATCTTTTAATTATGTTTTATCAAGTTTCTGAGAAACCAAGTTTCAGGTTTTTATTTGATATTGGCCAAATTGACAGAAATAAATGTTGGAAATAAACCATTCTGTGTCTCTTGAATTTTACTGCTTTATTTTCCTGTATTGTGTTTTCCTCTAATAGCTACTAAACTTGTGAATTATTTTTTTGTGAGTTTTGAGCTTTTTCCATCCAGTCAAGTCTTAAACTGTTGAGTCAAAAAGGCTTCAGACATGTTGGAGTTTTTACTTTAACCCCTCAGGCCCTTTTTTTCTCAAACAGCGGCAAACATTAATATTCAATCCATTTATGAGCCTAAAACCAAGGTTTGAAGTTGGGTTTTGAACTGAAGGATGTTCTGTCCTATCCTGGAATTAAATCACTTGTCTGTGACACGCTGCTGGTACCAGCATTAGACAACTTCCTCCTGTTTATTACTGCCAGAAACGGTTTCCAGTACGTTTTATGCACTTAACAAACATTGAAGCCCAATACTGCAGAGCATGCTAGATGTTTTAGTTTCCTCCTCTTTATTTGGCCCAGACCTGAGGAATAAACAGCTTTCTGCTGCAGATAATCATCAGAAAGCCACCTCTGCTTTGTGTCTGTGCTGAAAGGTTCTCGTGCTCGTTCCAGGGTTTGTTTTACTCAGGCTGTTGTCACTAAATGTTCAGGAAAAGCACCTGTAGAATAACTCAAACAATAAATTCACATCTCGTGTGTGGAGGGAGCTGAACAGAAGCTGATTTATTGTTCAGGTCTGCCTGTGGACCTGCAGTTCCTCCCTGAGGACAAGAAGCGAGAGGAGGACCCCGACATCAGGAAGATGCTGCTGGAAACGCTCCTACTGGTACCAGAACACAAACACACATATTTGGGTTTTTCATTTGGGTTCCTTACCATCAGTTTCTCACACAGCTGACGGCGACTAAAGCTGGGCGGCAGGCGCTCAAGCAGAAGAACGTTTATCCCATCATGAGGGAGTTCCACCGCTGGGAGAAGGACGTTTACGTTGCAGCCACCTGCGAGAAGCTCATCCAGGTGAGAAACATCTGGAGAACAACCAGCTGGAATCTGAGGAGCATTTACTGTGTTGGCCTGGTTGGCATGCAGCATGACTTTACCCCTCCATCCTTCCAGGTGTTGATAGGTGACGAGCCGGAGCTGGGCATGGAGAACCTGATGGAGGTGGAGATCCCACAGGACGTGGAGGAAAAGCTGCGGGAGGCTGACACCAAAGAGCAGGAGGAGCTGGAGAAAGAGGAGAGGATGAGACGAGAAGAAGAGGAGGAGAAGAAGAAATGTGAACAGACAGATTGAGAAAAGGAGAGTGAACTCAATCATAATAAAATTCCTGGTCTAGACCTTATTTCTTCCCGTTACTGCTCCAAGAAGCCAGACTTTCCTGACATCTCCTGAAGTGGTCTTCAACAACAGTTCTCGAAGCTTCCTGGAGGTCTTCCTATGTTTTTCATCGAACTTTGGCTTCTTTCCTACTTAGTTTCAGTCCAGCTCCTGACCATTTTCCTACAGAGCCCTAAACTGATGGGATGAAGTCTGGATGTTTGAAAGCAGAATCTGAAGAAACAAAGACTGGATGAGGAATTTCACTCAGACCTGAGAGCTGCTCCGAACTTTACCCAGAGACCGACCAGGAGGAACGCATCAAGCAGGACCTTCTAAGTAGGAACAGTCAGGAATACCTGTCATTGTAATTATTTTAGTGTTTCTGTTCACGTTTATTTGTGCTTTAAAAAATCTGAACCCTGTTAGTGTTGAAATAGATTCACACTTCTGTAAATTTGTTTAAATATTTTATTCTGAGCATGAGCTGCTCTTCAGGTTCATCTGGAGGATCTAATATTTACCATTTTAAATGGTTTACAGTAAAAAACAGATTTAAATGTCAAATTAGTCATTTTTCAGACATTTATTAATTCAGTCTGTTTCCATAGATAGAACTTTACTACATTTTTCTGCTCTGTTTGTTCCTGTTGGTTCTGTTTGTGTTCTAGTTGTTTTATTCTAACAAGTCATATTTCTGTTCAGGATTGTTCCTCCTTGTTTTTAATGATGACCCAATCTGGACTGGTTCTGCTGTCGCGGATTTTAAAAGACCCAGACTGACCAGAAGAGGGCGTCAGATGTTACATTTCCTTTTCTCAGTCTGTCCGCCATCCTCCTCCTCCTCCTCCTCCCATCTGTGGGGAAGTTCATCTTTAACTTAAAAAATAAACAGGCACTGAAAAATGTTTTTACTCGAGGGCAACACGAAACACTTTAAAATGAAATTGGATAAAGTTCTGTGCAGCTGATGTGTCAGAACTCTGATCAAAATGTTCAGATAGTTGTCATCTTCCTCAGGACACCTTCACTCCTGCACAGTTGAAGTTAAATCCTGTGAAGCAAAGCAGCTTTTCTTCATTGTTGAAAACAACTGAAGTTTTTAAAAAGCAAATCTGTGTCAGTTTGAACAGTTTTTAAATAAAAGCAGGAAATTGATTATTTTTTAGGCACAAAGTTCTTGCAGAACTGTGTGCTGCTGATGAGGCGCTTTTTATCAGTGTCTCTGTTAGTTTTTCCACTTTCAGTCGAGGTCAGATCCAAACTGGTCATACTGGTCTCCATTCGCTCTGACATGTCAGGTCATCACCTGAAACATGGAGAAAAGTTCGGGAGGAAGTTTGTTTTCCGTCTGTTTTAGTCTGAAACTTTAGAAACCTCCTTACACTGAGTTACAGTCACGTTTCATCTTGATCTTCACACCTTTTTAGGGATTTTAATGTTTAAATTGTTTCATCACTGCATCCTGCTGAGGTTAGTTCTGCATATCCGGATCATCAGGCTCAGATCTCCCGATTTGTGTCCCATTAGAGAATTTATCTGTAAAACTAGACGACGTGTCGGGCCTGAAATCTCTGCTGGGTGTTTTTACTCTGAGGGGAAGTGAAGACAGAGGACCAGTGTTTGACTGGGGGAGGGGCGCTCCCAGTTAAAGGTAAATACCCTGAAGCTCTGATGGAAACATGGATTTCCAGTCTTCCACTGACAGGATTTCCAACACAAACCACATAGATGCTTCAGACCAGGATCCGTCATAACTGATTGGAAAACTGAAAGCGCCCGTTGTAGTTAGACTGAAACTAAAATTGTTCTCTGTTCTGTTCTGGCTTATTAATAATCACAACTGTGTCAAAGGTTCTGAAAGGGGGTTTTTAAGCTGGTTTTGGTTCAACAAACTGGAACCATTCACAGTCTTAGAGGACTGTGGTTCTGAGCAACGATGAGTACAGCAGCATTTAGGAAGGAAATGTGATGAGAAAAGGTGCTAAGAGGTAGACTCCTCAAGGAGAAAGATCCGAGTCTTTAAAAACAACCAGGGAGGAAACGTGAAGAAAACCTGAAGTAGGCTGGACAAGGATGAGATGGAGGAAACTGTTTAAATTCAGGGAAAATAAAAAGAAAGTGCTGTAAAACAGACATGATGAGCTTAACCTCTGATGAATCCCTTCTATAGATGTCCCATTTGGACCTGTCTCTGTCCTGGACAAGGCCACTAAATAAGCCAGTAACTATATGTCTTCTGTTTCCATCCTGTCGGCTCAGAATTTATCTGTTTAACTGTTTCTCTCCTACATGAAGCCACTAACAGAGCTACTGCTGCCATTAAGTCTGTGTACTTTCACTTTAACATAGAAAGTACTCCTAGATCAGTGCTTCTGGGTTTCTCTTTCAGTTCTGCTGGAGGTTTCTTCCTGTTGTTCCTTTCCACTGCGGCCACATGGAGCAGAGATTGCTGCGAAGACATGGACTGGATGCAGTCAGAAAACCTTTAACCAACAGACATAAAAAACATGAATTATGATTTTATTACAAATAGGGCTGAAGTGGAAGGAATGAGATTTAATTTTAATCTGTCTAAAAGGTTTGATGAAATAATTCTGCATTTGAATTGAATCTGTGTGGTAAAGTGCATAGAGATGTTTGTTATGAAATGGTTCTGTAAAAACCCAACTAAATGACTGGATGCTTGTTGGATCAAACTGATGTTTCATTTTAAACCTTGATCCATGCTCATCTGAACACAACCAGAGGTTTTTTAATAATATTTTAGGTGAGATGAATGGTTTTTACAACATTAAATGAAAATAAATGTGGATTCTAGCTCTTAATTATTGACACGATGAAAATCTTAATTCAGCCGCATTTCTTTAAATTTGACAAACAGTTCAGAAAAGAACCTGGTTCCTTACATGCTTGACCTCCACAGCTTTACAACCGAATCAGAAAAATCCCAAAGAAAACAGTTTAACAGTTAAAATAAATTATTTGAGCTCCAGCCTGAAAACTGTAATGATCCTGTTTCTGGTTTTTCTGGATGACCAGGTTCTGTTCATCTGCTGAAGAGAGGTTCTTTTCTAGACCCGACACACCGCAGAACCCAGTGAGTTCATCTCAGGGGGAAACTTGCTTTCACTGTCATTAAATGTATCTAAATAAGTAACAGTAGGTTAAATGTCTCCTGTTTGCCAAGTCTTCTATTTAAAGAATCGCTTCATCAAAATGGAGCCGACTGAAAGCTGACTGTAGGCAGGAAGCTTAATATTTTTTTAATACAATGAGCAAATCTTTTACAATTTAAACTGTTTATTGTGACTTAAATAAAAATAAAATATGTTTGTGTATTTCAACAATGTCAAGTTTTTAAAAATACCATAAAAACGTCAAATCAACTAATTCTCACGCTTCTATAAAGGCAATGAAGCTGCTAAAAACCTGGCATAACATTAAAACCATGATAAACACTGGTTTTATCTTTAGCCAACATTTTGTCCAGTTTTCTCTCTTTGTTTTAGGTTTAGGGAAAAGTTGAGGTTTTGGGAAGATAAATTACGCGGACAGTGTTTTGTCTGAACCGGGCTCAGAAATGGAGCTGACAGCAGGTGAACCAGATGAGACATTCATGGTGGAACAGAGAAGCACCACTCCTCGGAAATGTTTGAGGTTGCTGTTTTATGCAGAAGAATGTGTGAAAATAATCTGAATTATATTCTGAAATAAGGTCAATTTTCCCACATATTGTCTGGAACTCTTCCTATGATCCAAACAACAACAATAGAGGCGGTGCCGCGCACGCATCGGGAACGCGCAGTGTTTCAGTTGGAAGTGGGCTGAGCCTCTGTGGGCGGGACTTAGTGAGCGTCCAGCCAATGAGAGCCCCCCTCCTTCTCACGTGTCGGTGTTTGCTGTACGTGCCAGACGTGTCCTCCCCGCAGCGGTTGGCCTGTTTGTCTTAGCAGCAGAAACCCATCCTGATGATGAGCCGAGCTCCCTGCGATACCTCTGGGTTCTGGGTGGGTCATAATAAAAATAAATCTGACCCTGATGTCAGCCTTCACTGGAACCTTTGGGATGTTCCAACTTAACTGGTAGATGTTTCTACAGTGGAGACACAGGAGATACTTCTGTCTCCAGCTGGAAAGCTCCATTTGACTACAATAATAATATAAATACAGGTTTAGCCTCATTCATCCTAAAAACACAAATACATATGTTTATTTGGTAATAAATAACGTTAGTGTTGGATTTATTTAGACAGAAATAGAAAATTCAACAGATTTCTTCATCTCAGACAGCTGCCAATCTTCTCAGGAGTGGACGTCCCCGCAGATTCAGCCCAAGGTCAGAGCGTAAAGCTCAGAGAAAGAACCAGAAACCCAAGAGCTCCATCAGACTCTACAGGCCTCTATTAGCAGGTAAAAGGTCATGACAGGACAATAAGAAAAACACTGAACCAGTATGGCTGTTTGGAAGGAGTTGGAGGAGAAAAACTCTTCTCTCTAAAAACAAGATGGCAGCAGGTTATAGCTGTAGGTTATAAAGCTGCATCTGAATGAAGGACGAGTTCTGGGACAATGTCCTCTGGACAGATGAGACCAACGTAGAGATGTTGGACACCATGTTGAAGAAAAACCATCTCTCCATAGCAGGACAAATGCTACCAACTACAAAGCACGGTGTTGGTGGGATGATGATTCTAGCTTCCTTTGCAGCCACAGGACCTTCTGCAAACTATTCAGTAAACCAAAGTGTTCTAGAGTCAAACTGAGTCCATTTGTCAGTCAGCTAAAGTTTGGACCAAACCAGGTCATTAATAGGACAACTTTGTCCATGATGCGTGTAGATATTATAAAGGAGCCATAAAGTAAAACCATCATTAAATAAAGAAGTTTCAAAGCCACATATTTAATAACCACCATCATCTGATTTCAAAGCAAGGTTAGAGACAGACTAGCCTGAAGATTAGATGTTATTAAGTAATCCTGAAGAACGTTCCAAGACACAATTAGTAATAAACTGTGTATCTAAAGAAACCAGCTGATTGCAACGAATCCTCACCTTGATGCCTTCCTCCATCTGGAACAAGTATGGGTCAACAGTAGAGAGGAACCACTCCCCTATAGCAAGAAGCAACCTCCACCAGAACCAGAACCAGGATGAGTGGCCATGTGGATGCTTGGCCAGAATGAGAGATTGCTGCGAAGTAAATTGCTGCATTGCTGCTGAATGGAGCTGAATGTCGTGACTGAATTTTAATTTAAATCACAGACAGGATGGCCTTGACTTGTCATGAACTGGGTTGAACATTTAAACAGAACTGGGTCATGCATCACGGGATACAAATCTAGCTGTTTATGCATTAAACTCATTGTAGTAAATTGGTGCCATAAAAATAAACTGAACTGAATTTAAAATAGACCAAAGAAGGCAGAGAGGGCGTAGATAAAGTATAATCTTTTGTATTTGGATTGACACAGTTTAAGAACCATACTTCATTCAGATCTCCGTTAATATGATCAGACAGGAACAAGTAAATCCTCTTCATTCCTCTATTCCTTGTCTAACCTCAGACTCAATTTAAGGACATTAGTGGAATATCTCAAGACAAACAGTTTCTTAGTCATGACACGTCTAAAGAAAAGACCCGGAAGTCCAGGAGCAGGTTTAAGGTAATGAATCGATACCAAATTTAAAAATTATTTTTTTGTGTTAAAAAATGATTAATCAGATTGTGTCTGTGATGATGGTTGCTGGTTATATTCAGGATTTGAAACATTTAATGACCCAAAGTTTCACTCTGGGCTTGTGGATCTTCACTAGGACAGTTTGGGGATTTCCTTGGGCAGCTTTGGTACATCCTTAGTACGAGAAACTGGCAAAGCTTCATTAGAAATTGGTCAGTTTTATTACTTATTGACTAATCACTGTCTGCTCTGAGCAACAAAACAAGGTCAATATTCAAACTCCCAATCTGAGTCAAACACAAACAGGAAGCATTAAGCAATTTAACAATTAAAGCGATTTTAACGTCACAGGAAATAAAGACAATAAAATCTTCTTCTACTGTTCTTTATGTATATGACAGCACAACTATCCTTTTATCCGATACATATTTGCAGTTTGAACCTGCAGAGTTGGCTGAGTGTCAGTGAGACATTTTTAAAGTTGGTGGAAAACATTTCTGTCAATCTTTAACCAGAAGGAGGAGCTGTGTCCTTCGACAGCTCAAAGCAGTCACATTCAGGTACCATTTAGTTAATGGATAAAATAACAATAATGTATCAGCCAACCAATCAGCTTACAGTATTCTCACTTCTGCATGATACGACATAAAGGCAAACCGTGCGTCTTCCTGTCAAACTAACATGAATCTGAGTCAATCACTCGGCCCATTTTGTGCTAGTTTTACTTCTGCTTTTGAGGCAGAAATTAATTCTTTAACACCTGAATCATGAGACAAAGGAGTGAAGATGTGCTTTAAGGTTAGCTGTAGTATCCTGTGAAGTGTCTGAGCTTGTCTGCAGGAGATTGTCAGCTCTGTGAAACATTCAGCCCTCTGCTGAAGAGGATCTTTGAGCTCATGCTACCAGAATAACAACACAACCCCTCCTCCACTCGCTCCCTCATGTGGGTGTCCACGGTTCTGAGGGCCTGTTTACAGAGACGACTGAGTGTAAGGAGATCTGTGAAAAGCAAGAACGTTTCAGAGGGTATGGCTCACACGAATCTAACTTCACAGTTCAGTTACTGATGGATTTTACTGGTGGGCTGGCATCTGGGTAGCGGTGGAATCAAACTGCCAACTTTTTATTCACAGATCAGAAAGTAAATAAACATGTTTCCCATGTTGTGTTTATTGATGCGTTATGAGACAGAAGCCACTGGCTGAACTGTGTTGTCATGTTGTACCTTAAACTGTTATTTACAGTTAAAACCAGATATTTACATACACTCTGTAAAAGCACCGTCTGACATCCGCTCAGACTAAACCTATCCTGCTTTAAGTCACCTACAGATAACCAAACAATATGTCTATTTGATGAATTCCAGAATGATGAGACAGAGAAATTTTAGAGGTATTTTTACTTTCTTTAAATTCAGAAGTCTGCATAAATTCCTCAGTATTTACTAGAATTACATTTTAAACTGGATGCCTTTGGTCAAATGTTGTTGATTGTCTTCCACGAGCTTTTCACAATAGTTTGCTGGAATTTTTGGCCCATTCCTCCAGACAGAACTGGTGTAACTGGGTCAGGTTTGTAGACCGCTTTCTCACACACACCTTTGTAGCTCCATCCACAAATTTACTATATATCTGAAATCAGGACTTTGTGATGGCCACTAAAAACATTGTCTTGTTTTCCTTAAATCACTTTGTACCTCATTCAGTGGTATTACGTACTTCCCATTTGGGATGGTATTCTATGCCCTTTTTTCTCCTCCAGATGTAATGTTGGTCATTCTGGCCAAACATTTAGTTTTAATAGAATTAATACACAGGACATGTCGAATGGGCAGACTGGTTCCACGGCTCCACGCTTGTGAAACTTTTGAGCAGATAAATTACAGCAGCACAAGACCACACTGGGTTGCATGTCTGTCAGGTAAGAGCAGGAGACTACAATTTACACAAGCACACCAAAACTGGACAATAACAGATATGAAAACTGTTCTCATTTTCAGCTGCAACATTCAGGTGTATGGTCTGAATTTTGAATAAACAACATGAAAGTTCAATTGAATTCAATTTAGTTTATTTATATAGCGCCAATTCACAACACATGTCGTCTCAAGGCACTTCACAAAAGTCAGGTACATACATTCCAATTAGTCCTAAACATTGAACAGTGCAGTTAGATTCAGTTATTTATTCAAATTGGATAAAAAGTTTTTCTATCTAAGGAAACCCAGCAGATTGCATCCAGTCAGTGACTTGCAGCATTCACTCCTCCTGGATGAGCATGTAGAGACAGTGGACAGTCACTGGCGTTGACTTTGCAGCAATCCCTCATACTGAGCATGCATGTAGCGACAGTGGAGAGGGAAAAACTCCCTTTAACAGGAAGAAACCTCCAGCAGAACCAGGCTCAGTGTGAGCCTGGTTCTGCCACGACCGACTGTGGGTTAGAGAGAACAGAGCAGAGACACAAAAAGAACACAGAAGCACTGATCCAGGAGTACTTTCTATGGGAAGGAAAAGTAAATGTTAGTGGATGTAGCTCCTTTAGTCATTTCATCTAGAAAGAAAGAACAGATAAACTCTGAGCCAGTTTTCAAGGTTAGAGTCTGAAAGAGAGCACATAGAGTTAGTTACAGTAGAAGCTCAGTCAGTAGCTATGTCTAGGAGAGAGAAAGGGTTAAACACTGAAAGACAGGGCCATGTGGATCATCGGTAGAGGGTGAGCATTAAGTTGTTGCCAGCAGAAGCTCGGAGGATTCCCCTCTCCAGAAAGGTGTCACAGGTAGACACAGAGTCAGGCCAGGTGTAGCTTCTAGGAAGAGAAAAGAGAGAGAACAAAGTTAAAAGCTGAAATAACAGCAAATAATACAAAATTGAAGAGTAGCGTGAGAAAGTAGCGAAGAGGGTGAAAGTGGTCATTATGTCCTCCAGCAGCCTAAGCCTATAGCAGCATAACTACAGAGATAGCTCAGGATAACCTAAGCCACTCTAACTATAAGTTTTATCAAAAAGGAAAGTTTTAAGCCTAGCCTTAAAAGTAGACAGTTTTTTCCATCTAGAGCCCACTGATGGTCATTGTTATACTAAAAACCACAACGATTGGGATATCTCTCTCTGTCAGATTGACCATAACCATTGGAAAAGAGAGGGGTCATACAGGTAGCAGAAATGGAGGGTGTGTTTGCACCCCAACCATAAACTGAGCCGGTTTAGGCTAAACTGACTCCCCCTTACTCCATCCAACAAGGGGAGAAGAAGATGGAGGTAAAATAAGGAAGATAGCTCAGGATAACCTAAGCCACTCTAACTATAAGCTTTATCAAAAAGGAAAGTTTTAAGCCTAGCCTTAAAAGTAGACAGGGTGTCCGCCTCACGGACTAAAACTGGGAGCTGGTTCCACAGGAGAGGAGCCTGATAACTAAAGGATCTGCCTCCCATTCTACTTCTAGAGACTCTAGGAACCACCAGTAAACCTGCAGTCTGAGAACAAAGTGCTCTGTTAGGAACGTATGGAACAATCAGATCTCTGATGTATGATGGAGCTAGATCATTAAGGGCTTTATATGTGAGGAGGAGAATTTTAAATTCTATTCTGGATTTAACAGGGAGCCAATGAAGGGACGCTAAAGTACGGGAAAGTATGGTTCCATCTTGGCTTGTATGAAAGGTTCAAGCTGGTGGTGGTTGTGGTGTTATGGTATGGAGACATTTTTCAGTAAATAGGACCATCAGACTTCACATTATAGAAGAATGAACTGAGACATTATTAAATAAGAATTTAGAGATAAAAAGAGGCTGCAAGACCATGATCACTAACACAGCCAAGGAAACTCTATTCCAGAGAAAGAAAATACAGCTGCTTAATGACCAAGTCAACCCCCAGTGTGTGGTAGTAATGGTCAAAATCAGACATGAGCAATGCATGCCTCTGCCATTCCCCTTTTTTGCACATAACATGCTTTATGGGTGTAAACAGAGAAAACACGAAGGAGCAAAATAAAATAGGTGAAGAAAAGGGATGTTCAGTAAGGAGCCTCATGGCCTGGGACAACAAAAGCAAAACAATAGAGCTGAACAGGTTTTAACTAGGTCAGACTCACACATTCCTCTTTTACTCCACCACCTAACACCTCAGTGCAGCATCTTTCTGACCTTCTGTTCCTAATGCATTTATACCTTTGCAGTGACCCTGGGTCATATCTCCAGACTCTCACTCTCCAGGAAATGGAGACAAAATATTTGTACTTTTGAACTCTTAACCAGTGATTTCAGTTTAACAGGTTTGATCTGTTGGTGCCATACAATACATTTAAGACTGTTTTCAGTTACCCTTCCCTTGCAGCACAGCTAACCATGATAGAAAGCTACTGTTAGATCCACAACACAGCTAGCAACTACGTGAAGAAACATTTGGCCCTGCAGCACAAATAACCACTGCAAGAAAAGCATTGCAGCTAAGCTAAAACCTGCACAAAGCTAACCGAAGCTAATCCCATCAAGAAGATAGTGTTAGCATTGTAGCCAGGCTTGCTTCTGATTAATTTATTGAGATTTACTGAGTGGGGGCAGATTAGGCAGATGGTTATTGAAGTGAGTGTGTTTAGCAATGTTGCTGAATCGGTTACCCAAATAAGGGCAAATACTGTAAGTCACCATGATGTAAGATTCTCCAGCAGGGAGTTATGTTGTGATTCTAGGATGGTGAGCGCCAGACGCCAGTATAGTCTTTTCAAAAAGTGAGCTTTAATTATTTGCATTCGAGCTGGAGCTCCTGCTCTTTGTTTTACTTTGTTTGTAGCTTTGTTCTGCAAATGGCAATAAAAATGTTTTTAAATGTCAACAAAATCTTTTCCTCTGTATCTGACCCCAGTGATACTATTAGCTTTTTGAGGGACTGCAGGGAATCCCATTTGTGCTAGTTGAAAAAATAGTCTTTCTCTCTGTTCAGGTCAACATTGACTGGTACAGTGCATACAACAAATAATACGCCCTGACAACATTTCTTAGCTTATATGTTTGACTTTATTAAAATGCACTTAATGTTGCAGTAAATTGTTCAGATCATAATGTGGGTTGGTATAAGAAAACTTAGGGTTGCAGCAGACCTTTGGATTGAATCTCTAATAATGGGTAATAAATCTTGAACAAATGGGCCCAGATCTGGAGCCTTAATGTTGGTTTGTTTTGGTCCTGCTGTGTTTTTCTGCATTCTGATTGGTCAAGCTGTGCAACCAAAAGGGAAGTTTCTGCCTGTACTTTTCCACTCCAAACTTTGGCATCTAACTCCATTCACTCCTCCTTCTCTTCTTCAGCTTCATGAAATTACACACACACACACACACACACACACACACACACACACACACACACACACACACACTCTTGTTTTGCTATATGTAGTGAGGACCATGTGTTGACTCCCATTGACTTCCATTGATTTTCAGTCATTTTCAACCCTTTCTATGCCCTAACCCTGACAATAACCCTAAACCTAACCATTACCAGTGCATGCCTAACCCTAACCTTAACCTAAACTCAATTCACACCTTAGTCCTAAACCTAACCGTTAGCAAAATAGGTCGTGGGGACCAGCAAAATGTCCTCACTTTGGTACCAACGGTCCTCAATTTGATGGTGAAATCGGGAAAATGGTTCTCGCTGTGATGCCAAGACAGAAACACACACACACACACACACACACACACACACACACACACCTCATTCACACACACACACCTCATTCACACATACACTGAGGTAATGGTGGTTTCTCCCAAGGTTTTTAGTTTTAGTACAGACCCACAAAAGGTGCCTCTCACTATCGGATTGGTTAAAGGTTCTGGTTAAAGAATAAAGAAACACATTGTTCTCTGTTTGGGCTGGGATTCACCTCAGATGTTCTGAAACGTGACCATAACTCCATCGTTTCCTTTAGTCCAGGTTCTGGAACATTTGTCTTTTCCTGATTTTCCTCTGGATTCCCATAGATTTACTTCAGTTTATTCAGAGCCACACAGCTTCATGGTGAAGGTTTGACTGGTTGAACTCTTTAAACTGCGGTCATCACAGGAAGAACTGGTCAAATGATTAACAACAAATAACTGACGATCCAGTCAGGTTCTGTTTTAGGCAGATTTAGATTTAAGCAGGGTCATAACAGCTTTAAATTTAAAATAATGTTGTTGCAATGATTACTGGACAGCCAAAGT
Source organism: Crenichthys baileyi (assembly GCA_036173005.1). Lineage (NCBI taxonomy): Eukaryota > Metazoa > Chordata > Actinopteri > Cyprinodontiformes > Goodeidae > Crenichthys > Crenichthys baileyi. The sequence goes on from JAHHUM010001171.1 coordinate 889,722, forward strand.
ATTATTAATATCTGTATTTTGGACCAACAAAATCACCTATAGTTTCACTGATCCTGAAGGTGCCTGCTTCAAGTCCACTTAATCCTTTCCCAGAGCCAGATCTACTTCCTTCCACTGAAGACAACGATTGGTGCGTGTGTGATCAGTAGTTTTTTTGTCACTATATTTAGAAGTTTACTGTGTAGGATAGTTTAGGTCTGAGTGGTCTCAAATGGTGAAACTGTGCTTTTCTGGTGGCTCTAATTTGTTTAAATTTGTTTAGAGATTAGCTTAAGTGAACATTTTTAGGTCAGAAAGCAATCAAAAGCTTTAAACCTAAATCTAAACAGACTACATTTAGTCTAGAATTACAGTCATATTCAATAAATTAGAATATGCATTCCAATAAGGCTCATTTGACAGATTAAAATTACCTTTCCAAACTAACAGCCTTTGAGCAGGTATTAAACATACTTTTCAGTAAGCCCACATTTCTGCGTTAAAAACTTATTTTTCATTGGTCTATTTTAATCTTAAATGTCTTGCTTTCATCATAATTTTCATCATAATTAACAGAAATACAGGCTTCTGTCAGCATCAGAAATAGATCAATCAGTCTTTGTGTAAATAGTCTGTATAATGTGTTTTACTTAGTGAATGGAGTTAGTGAAACCGCTGAACTTTTCAGTAATATTCTAACTTACTGAATATCACTGCACAGTTTGGAGAACAAGTATTTGATAAACTGAAGATGTTGCAGGTTTTCCTACTTGCAAAGCATGTAGAAGTCTTTAATTTTTATCATAGGTTATCTTCAACTGTGAGTGATGGAATCTAAAACAAAAATACAGAAAATCACATTGTGTGATTTTTAAGCAATTAATTAGCATTTTATTGTATTGTATTGTATTATATTGTAAGTATTTGATACATCAGAAAAACAAAACTTAATGTTTGGTACAGAAACCTTTGTTTGCAATTCCAGGTATCAGACGTTTACTGTAGTTCTTGACGAGGTTTGTACACACTGCGGCAGGGATTTTGGACCACTCCTCCATACAGATCTTCTCCAGATCCTTTCAGGGCTGTCGCTGGGCAATACGGACTTTCAGCTCCCTCCAAAGATTTTCAATTTGGTTCAGGTCTGGAGACTGGCTAGGAAACTCCAGGACCTTGAGATGCTTCTTATGGAGCCACTCCTTAGCTGCCCTGGCTGTGTGCTTCGGGTCGCTGTCCTGCTAGAGGACCCAGCCACGACCCATTTTCAATGCCCTTACTGAGGCAAGGAGGTTGTTGGCTAAGATCTCCTGATACATGGCACCATCCATCCTCCCCTTAATACGGTGCAGTCATCCTGTCCCCTTTGCATAAAAGCATCCCCAAACAATGATGTTTCCATCCCCTTGCTTCACGGTAAGGATGGTGTTCTTAGGGTTGTACTCATCCTTCTTCTTCCTCCGAACATGGCAAGTGGAGTTTAGACCAAAATGCTCTATTTTTGTCTCATCAGACCACATGACCTTCTCCCATTCCCCCTCTGGATCATCTAGATGGTCATTGCCAAACTTCATACAGGCCTGCACAAGCACTGGCTTGAGCAGGGGGACCTTGCGTGCGCTGCAGGATTTTAATCTATGGCGGCGTAGTTTGTTACTAATGGTCTTCTTTGAGACTGTGGTCCCAGCTCTCTTCAGGTCATTGACTAGTAGTTGACTTTTATCAGCAGTGTATCAAATACTTGTTCACCCCACTGCTTATAGGAACAATTTTCGTCGACATTTGTTAGAAAATGTCCATATTTTGCTGATGTTTCTCCAGGGAACATAACTCAACCAGCAGCAGCAAATAATATTAGATTTTCATTTGTGGAGACATAATAAATTGATTCATCTGTATTTTGCATCTTCACATTTTTGTCAGACTTTGGTTATGATTGACTAAAGAATAAACTGTCAGGAAATGCTGGGGTTATCTCTCTGCATATATCAGTACAACTGTGTTGTATATCAGTTCAATAACCATTTTAGCCAGTTTTCTGAGGAGAACATCACACATAGATACAATTCAGGATTAGAGAATACTGAAAACAGTCCTTCACATCCATGCTGGTAAAGCTGTTGCTGTGCTGTTTGTGTTTTTGTGGGAGTGTCAGCGATCCTTCTAACCGTCCTTTATTCTCTAACTCTGCCTCAACTTGTTTTTGGATGGCTGCCCTTTCACCTCAACAGTTCAGTATATGTTAAAGAATGTGTTTACAAGTATACAGCCATAATTTCTTCATATTTTCCTTCCAGCTGCCAGACTCTCTTGTTATCTTTAAGGTGTTGCTGATTAGTATTTCTTCAGAGTTTTTGAAAGTCCTGTCAAAGTTTTCTTCAGACATTGACTGCTTATTTACTGAATTTCCTATAAAAATCTGGAAAAGTCCTTCAGAAGGTTTGAATAACCATTGTTCAAACACCACATTAAAAAAATAACAAGAATGTCTGGCTGCTTTGAAACAAATATACAGGACGTTTGAACTGTAACTTTGCAACCTTTGCAAGCGTCAGTGGCTGCCACAGATCAGTATTAGCACGGTTGAAAAGTGTCTGCATTGCTCTCTCTGTAACTTGCTCCCACACATTGTATTTCTGATGTTTGTTCATCATATCAGACTCATTTCCTCTCTGCAGAGTCAGCTGACAAATGAAGGAGACGTTGCAACAGTTTGGATCACAAAGCAGAAGCTGCAGCCGACCAAAACAACTGCAGCTGTAGCTAAATGCATGCAGCAAAGAGGCCCTGAGCAGTCTCCGCCTGTGATAAGATAAGAAGCAGTCCAAACAAAGCGTGGGTCACGGGGTGTGTGTGAGTGTCTGTGTGTGTGCTCCTAGTTAACACAACCTCAGTGTGGAACTGAAACGCTCTGCTTTTGGATGTTGGACTAAAGGGGTTAAACCTTCTGCTGGCAGGAAGTCTCTGCTTGTTGTGTACATGCGGCACTGTGTCTAAATCCACATCCTCCACTCACATCATCCTTTCACTACTTATAATACGCCTGTAGTGCTGCTCTAAACGAGTATGCAAATCAGTAGTTTCTACATAGCTTATCTAATAAAATGCTTACCTGCACGTTTACTTCTTCCATATTTCAGCAGCTGTCTAAACTAAAGATATACTTCAGTTTTTATAAAGAAAAATGTCAACTATTTACACTGCATGTTCATAACAATCCTGCATGTTTAGAACGACGGGGAGAAGCTGAACATGTTCAGTTGGCTGCAGTCTGCAACGTTGCCACTAGATGTCACAGTATACAGCATCTAGCTCTTTAAACCAACAGCGTCTCATTTAGCTAGTGACAAGAAGCCCAACAGACTTGCTTTGTTTGCTGAAGTTTGCTAAATTACCAACAAATGTGCAATATGTCATCTTTCAATAACTGTTAAGCAAACTGAACTTCACCTCAGCTCCTAACCTCTTTGGAAATGTCCTCCTCTGTTTCATTGATGGTTAGCTTAGCTCAGATCATCAAAGCTGATTTTTTATTTATTTAGAGTATTTACACTAGATTACATTTTTATTTAAAGGAAAGACAGAAATTTGGTGTAAAGTGAAAATTAGGAATCAAGTATTCTGGTTCTGGTTAATAATAGACATCTGAGGCCTTTATTTTGCTGTCTCTAAATCAGATTTTTCAGTTGTCCTGTAATGTTTCATTTTAAAGTTTAGACTTTTATCATCACAATCTTCCCTTTGTGCAGCTGCTTTTCTCGCTGTAAAGGATTCTAAATGTCTTTCTGAATCAGACTAAAGAACATGCTACTAATTTAACTTGTAACCAATGTTAGTTTAGGAGCCTAATGTACAGAGAGGATTACACCTCCCTTCTAGTGGGTGTGATTAACCCACTTCACTTATGTAATCCGTTTAAAGTCCTCAGAAGCAGGAACACAGTGAAGCTTCAGGCTTTCAGTTTTACCCACTGTAGGAGTTATTGAATTAGAAAGATGTAAAACTGTTTGAAGCTGCTAAGTGCCGGTTGAATTTGTGATTGAAGCTGCAGAATTAAAGATAAATTTCATTAAAATTTCATTAAATGTCTACTTTTAAGGCTTGGCTTTAAACTTTCCTTTTTGATAAAGCTTAGAGTTAGAGTGGCTTAGGTTATCCTGAACTATCTCTGTAGTTATGCTGCTATAGGCTTAGACTGATGGAGGACATAATGACCACTTTCACTCTCTCTGCTACATTCTCCTACTACTCTCCAGTTTTGCGTTATTTGCTGTTATTTCAGCTTTTAACTCTAAGTTCTCTCTCTGTTTTTATCTTCCTAGAAGCTACACCTGGCCTGGCTCTGTGTTTAGCTGTGGCACCTTCCTGGAGGGGGACATCGGCCAAGCTGCTGCTGCCAACAACTTAATGCTCACCTTCTACAGATGATCCACTTGGCCCTGTCTTTCACTGTTTAACCCTGTCTCTCCTAGACATAGCTACTAACTGAGCTTCTACTGTGACTAACTCTACGTGCTCTCTTTCATCCTCTAGACTTGAAAACTGGCCAGAGTTCATCTGCTTAGCTGTCTTTCTCTCCTAGAGGAAGCCGATAAAGGAGCTACTGCTGCCTTTAAGATTTTACTTTTCACATAGAAAGTACTCCTGGATCAGTGCTTCTGTGTTCTTTTTGTGTCTCTGCTCTGTCTTCTTAAACCCCCTGTCAATGATGACAGATAGACGCTCAGATAGACGTTTCTTGTTTCTTGTTAAAAGGGAGTTTTTCCTCTCCACTGTCGCAACATGCATGCTCAGTATGAGGGATTGCTGCAAAGTCAACGCCAGTGACTGTCCACTGTCTCTACATGCTCATCCAGGAGGAGTGAATGCTGCAAGTCACTGACTGGATGCAGTCTGCTGGGTTTCCTTACATAGAAAACTTTTAACTAATTTGAAAAGTAAACTAAAGTTTAGAGCTGTACAGTGGCACAGTTGCCATGCAGGAAGAGGGTCCTGGGTTTGAATCCTGACCTGGGGTCTTTCTGCATGGCGTGCACTCACTTCGGGTTATCTGGCTTCCTCCAACAATCCTAAAGCATGAGTTTTAGGCCAATCGGCCTCTCTAAATTGCCCATAGGTATGAGTGTGTGGAGGGTTGCCTGTCCTGTGTGTTTTACTATATTATTTTTACCAAAACAATGAAAACCTGAATACAAGCAGTGGAAATGAGCTTCCTTTGTAGAGGGGCCGAGATCAGCCTTAGAGATATGGTGAGGAGCTCCCTCATCTTTAGGGAGTTCAGAGTGGACCTGCTGATTCTACGCTTCGAAAGCAGCCACTTGAGCTGGTTCTGATCAGGACGTTTGATCAGTAGGACGTTTTTCAGACATGTCCCACTGTGGGGATACTCTACACCTGGGTGGATGGATGGATGGATGGATGATTATTATTAGCAATAATATGGAAGTAAAATAGACTTTACAATTAAACTCATTAAAATAAAGTTAAAATAATATTATTTAAAGTTTAATAATAATTGTATTATTATTATTAGTCAACTAATTCTAATAAAAAAAATTGTTGAAATAATTATTTATTATTTGTTTAATTTTATTTATTTTATATTATATATTTTTGCTTTTATTTGTATTTTAAAATATTTTAACATACTACTTACAACTTATTCCAAGCAGCACATGTCCGAGTGCACAGTCACATATGTCACATTTTTACAGTGAATTATGAATAAATTTGCCTCAAACTGCTAGCAGATCTAGATGGTCACTGTCTGTTGAAAACCTCATGAAACTGTTGAGGAATTTAGTGTGTGCGTTTGTGTTTTTTATTTAAAAATGTATTTATTAACTATCCACACTTGTGTGTTACGTATTGGGATGTTGCTGATTTAGTTTAAATTATTTTTGTGTGCTTTAAATCTCTTGAGTCAGGTAAAATGTTTGATATTTTTATTGCTGTAATTATTCATCAAACAACTCACTAAGACTCATTTAAATCCACAAAAACAGTTGTAGTAACATGAAACATATTTATTCAAACCTTTTCTTTTTATTACACAGCAGAAGCTTTCACAGTCCTTATCGGCCAATCATCTGCAGCCTAATCTGGCCAGTTTGATGCTGATTGGCTTTCTGGGCTCACTCCCACCATCCAGCCCTCTTCCTTTTGTGTAGAATAACAGAAAGAGGCGTCTCAGCACAGAGACAACAAACATATGGCTAATTATTCACAGTAAAAACAGGACAAAGACATATTTCTGATAAAAACGGTAAAAAGCAACAGTAAGTCAGCCACGCCTTAGTGCTGGATCCATTAAAACAAATTACACTTAGAATACTTTTAAGAAAGGTACGTTTCTGTAAGACTCCAGTAAAACCGTTTAAACCTTCAGACAGATTCTGACTCATTTAGGTGGAAATATTTTTCATTAACAATAAGCATGAATCAGAACCAACCTGACCACATTCAGTCTGCAGTTTGACTGTCTCACCGCTGAGGACATAATGCCTCCCTGAAGGTTCTCCTTCATGGTGACAGGAAGTCACAGAACTGAGCAAAGTCCCTTTGCATGAAGTTCTGGCTCTGCAGCAGGTCATCCTCTGAGGGGAAGTACTGCACGCTGTCCTCCTGCAGGAACACACATGGACCGTCCCGGTCCACTACCAGCAGAGGCCCCGGTGGCGTCGTCAAGGCGTGTGGGTTGGGACTGTCCAGGAGGGCCCCTCTGGCGTTCTCCAGGACGCCAAGGTACGAGTCCATGTCAGTCAGCTCCAGGTCACTGTCAGAGCTGGAGCCGCTGTCGCTCCCGACCGAGTCAGAACGCAGGTGCTGCATCTGGTACTTCTCCTGCATCAAAAACTGGTTGGTGTTCTGGGGGGCCCGCATCCCCCTGGCTCTGTTCCCTTTGATGTTAACTGGACGCAGAGACACCAGCGGTCTGTGGGGGCGTTGGGGATGATAAACGTGATGACGTTGAAGGTGCTGGTGGGGATTGCGTGCCCTTAGCCACCCTCCCCCCCCTGTCCTCCGCCCCTGGAGACGCCCGCTGCAGCTCTTGGACCAGCCGTGCTTCCTGCGGATGCTGGCCTCCCTCAGCTGAGCCTCCTTCTCGTCCTGCTGCCTCTGCTGCTGGAAGATCCTCCTGCACATGATCTCTGAGAGCATTTCTTGTCTTTCTCACAGCTGCCTCCCTCCTGCTCTCCTTCACATCGTCCTCCCCGCTCTGTGGCACCTTAGAGCAACAAAGAGAGGCTGGGATTCTGCTTCAGATCACGAATGACCCTCCTCTCTGTCAGTCTACCTTTTTACTACTCTTTCTCTTTTCTTCTTGACCTCTGGCTTTGGCTGGTGCATAGCCTGCTCTTCCTCCACCTGCAGCAGCAGCTTGCCTGCTGATCTGGCTCTCTGACACACCCTCTCTTTTCCTCTAATATCTCTTTTTCACCTCTCTGAACGTTAAATCAGCTCCTCGCAGCTCTGAACAGTGAAATGCATTAAGCTGACGAGGGCTTTCAGAGATTCTAAGAGTTGGTTTGGAGCTGGTTCTCCTCAGTTTGAAGTCAGTGGGTATGATATACTCTGCTCTGACTAGGACTGAATGTAGCTCTGCCTCCTCCTCACAGCCAACATAAAGACATGGAAGGGTCCATTCCTAGGCTTCCCTGGAGGAGGAGGGGGGGGGGGGGTGCCTTCAGGCGCCGCCACTCATTTGGAAAACTTTAAACATGACGGTTGGTTAAAGATCTAAGGCTTTCTGATGAGGACTGAACATTTGATCCCGGTGTGGACCTGTGGTTGGGTCAGATGGAGGAATGTGTTTGTTTTCAGCAGAGAGCGTCTCCCTGCAGACAGATGGTTCAGTCCAGTTCAGTTATAGCTGTTGTAATCTGATCCACAGCTGCTGCCCCCCCCATCATCTCTGACAACAGCAACAACAACCAGGCCATCAGCATAAAGCAACACTTTGGTTGGTCCCCGCAGCAGCATTAACCACTGCTGACATTGAAGTACAAGCCACTAAAAACATGTCTGCAAGGGTAAAAGCTCCCAAACATCAGGATGCAAATCTAAAACTTTGCATTTTCATTCCTAAAATCATGTTTTGCTCCTAAAATGTGTCACGCCTTGAGGCTGAGAAGATTAATAAGAAAACAGGTCAACTGGTGGATCAATCACTGGGCATATTTCAGACAAAAGAAGTCTTTCTCAGAGCAGAGCAGCCTTCTGTCATTGGTGCTCCCATCCCTGTTCATGCAGCGCCACCATGAGGTTGGAATTTATAACTCCATGAAACCACTGGCTGGTGACCATGAATAACTGCTCAGAGACATGTTTTTGTTCCACTCAGCATGCAGTAGAAGAACATCCTCATTTAGTCTTAGAGTTTGCATGAAGTGCAGCACACTTCAATAATTAAACCACCACCGCAAGTGCAAGCTGCAAGGAGTGAAACATTTTTAATTCAGAAATGTTGTTGCAGCTGTTTAATGGCCTAAATCAGTGGTGTCCAAACCTTTGGACACATGGGCCAAAATCGTCCAGTCAAAAGCACTCACAGGCCAAAAATATATCATTTTTAGTCTTATAGAAATCACAAAAAGTTATATTGTGAGTTTTTCTTACCTGCTCAACAAAGAACTAAGCATGCAGTGTTTTATTTAAACAAATAAAGTAGTAAGACTTTTTTTAGATCCAAAACTTTAAAAGGGTTTTGCACATTTTGCTAATTAAAAGAAAGGCTGAGGAAAACCAGATTCCAATTTGGAAATTCCTTTGGGCTCCAAAACAAATGTTTATTTTCAGCAATAAGAACGGGATTTGGGTCCCTTTTTCTTTGAAAACGCTTGCTGTATTTAGCCAAGATTAGTAAATAATTAAAATCATATTTGGATGCAGCAGAGTCTGCTTATGAGTAAAAGTCACTGGAAAGGTCGTAGTTTGGTCGTAGTTACTATGAAATTAAAGAGAATGGAAAAGTCTGTTTAATAAAAAACGAATACTTTGTGATGTTCCTAACATTTTTAGTTTAAAGTAGATTCTATTCTATTAAAACATAAAAAGTCTCCCTCTGCACCAACCACCTGTGCTGGGGAGTTAAATTTGGATCAATCTTGAATTACGGCTGGGGGCCGCATAAAATCAATGCAGGGGCCACAGATCGTCCCTGGGCCACACTTTGACCACCCGTGGCCTTCATAACATCAGTAGTGTCCTTGGCGAGCCCTTCCTCTTGCACCCCTTGATTATAGATAATCATATAGGAGTTCATAAACAGAGTAATTACTAATCAATATACAACATTCCAGTCTAGATTTCATCGGTCAATATACTGCAGTTTTAAGCCTCTGTTGTTCTAAGGAAGTCCTAATGCAGGAAAAAAATATTTGAAAAAGCTCTTTTTTATTGTTTGACCAAGGTTATATGAATCTCAAACTGTATTTTACCAAATCTCTGTTCATGGTAGGATAGTCCAGTCCAGGTTCTACCAGTCCAAGTAATTTAGCTTTTGAACTAGAGACAATTAAATGCAGTTCAGAGTACTTCATAAACAATGCAGTAACCGTTTAACTGAGCAAAAAGTTGGAAGCTGTTATTTAGATGTCACTTCAGCATTATTACCTGACTGTGATGCGGTGTCATATTTTCTTACAGTGTTTAAATTGTGGAAAACAAACGGGTAAACAGTTCTCTGTGCGCTGCACATATTCAAACAAGAAATGCAAAATATGTTCCGAAATCAGATATATTGAAATGACGACAATTTTATGCATGACTGCTGGTAAATATGTGCAGAATTAGCTGTGAACTATGTATGTCTGTATGTTGTAGGTTACACATTCTTCCTGCAGAAATTCTGCACCATGGAAGCGTTTTGGTATGTTGATAGGAAAACCCAACAGCATGAAAAAAATGTTCAGGAACAGTTGTAGGTCCCCATAATGATGAATATATCTGATATTTTAACAAGCAGTGGAAAAGTAGTTGGAGTTGCAACAAAGAGGTAACATTTCGTGTGAGGGCTTTAGCTGCATCCCCAACATAAGGGCGCCCTGGGCAGGAAGCCATATTGCCTGTATCAAACATGGGTACACAGTTATGGGGAAACACCATGTTAAAAGGTTGCTGCTGAAGAAGCTGGTTGTTCACAGAGTTGTATCCCCACCGTACTGATGGGAAAGTTGAGTAGAAGGAAAAACTGTGGTAGTATTTTTTTAGGTCTAAAGTCTAAGCACTTCCAAGCAGAAGCCTACAGGTACATGTAAGCTGCAATTGAATGTTGCTCAACAGTCCACACCCCTCTTTTCAGAGGCACATAAAAAGTACCCACCTACTTAACACCAACTAAGCACCTCTGTAGAGGATAAAGCCTAAACATGGAAATAAAATGAATAACTTAGCATTTTCAGTTGTACAGTAATGACTTGCTGCTAAAATGTTTCACAATTTGAAGCAATTACTGGAAATATTTCAGACAACAAAAACATTCCTCAGAACAATGCAAAAAATGCAAAACATTTTATCGCTGCACTAATAAAACTAAATTAAACTACTTGGTGGCTAACCATAAATTACTGTTCCAGGAGTTGCTTATGTTCCCCTTACCATGCATAATAAGTACAACCTCACCTAGTTTGAGATACTTTCTGCAGCGCTTTGGAAGCAAGCTAAGAAAGTGAAGACAGAAATTGTTTGGTGAACATGTCAGCGAGCCTAACTGTGGGCTCCTCAGACCAGATAGAACCAAAACTGAATAAATGAGCATTTAAATTGACACATGTGCTGAGTGTCATCTTCACCATTCACTCATGTCACCATTAAAAGCTTTGCACCAGTTCAATCTTTGGTAAACTATACTTTTTCTGTTCTCAAACAATGCATTTGCAAACAAATCAAACATCAGTCTGTAAGGCTATGCAGCTCTGCTGATCCCATGTGGATGTGATGGTCATTGCAGTCAACAGTCAACAACGATGGTTCCAGAAGTTTTTGTGGTCCATCTGGGATTATTATTGGAAGTATCGGAGTGCTATACTGTTTAGAGGATTATTTAGCTGTTTTTACAAAAAAGAAAATGAATTTTAATTGACATCTGAAAAAGTATGGACTGAAAATGAGCCAAAAAATATTTTCTGGCTTCAGCAACTCCGATTATTGTTTACATGATTCACTGAAGAACATCTGAACGCATCTCATATGTTTGAAACGCTTGTATTTAGTAAATTCATCACATTTCTCCTCACATTGTATACTTCCAGAGTTTCCCCTCTTCTTCCTAACTTCTGGATTACCTTCTGAGTTGTTGGATCTCAATTTGTGGAACTAAATCCTCACTGATGGTGACCGATTCTTCTGTTGTTAGATCTGTGTGTTCATCCCGCTTTGTTGGTGTCTGTTTCTCCATGGGATTTTTGAGAAACTGACAACAGGCTCTCAGTTGTGTTCAGATGTGGGAAGTTTTCTGACCACAGGTCCAATGTTAAGCAAGCTCTGCACCGGTGGGACCAAGATTCTACCACAAGCTCCTCAGCAGGAGACAGTCTGGAGTTTGCTGGATGGCTTGAAGCATCTTCAGGGCAGCAGAACCTCTCAGTTTGAAGCTGATGATCCAATCAACGGTTCTCTCAGCTTCAGTATTCTCAGCAGAAGTTTCCTGCATATGAGACTGTTTTGATATAAAGTGATTAAACAGTTTCTACAAGTTTTTGGGAGTTAAATTCAAGACTTTTGAACACAATTTGTTTATACATTTAAGACCTACGTGAATTACAGAACCCACCCTTAATTAGTCGAATAACTTTGTAAATTATATTTATGCAGATCTAAACCTGAAATGATCAAATTGAACTCCTTTGGGTTTTTTCCCTTTAATTTTGTCCCCTTTTGGGCACAAAAATTTTTTATTTAAGATTGTCCCCTTTAAAAATTTCGGATTTAACCCTTTTTTCTTTTTAATTTTTAATACATTAATTCTTTTTTCAGTGCCCGCCATAGATTGCGATATTATAATAAGATATTTTTTACAGTTTAACTGCCAGTTTTCCCCCCCCCCCCGTGATTTTAGTTGAAAAAAATTTTTTTTATTTTTTGCGCAAATGGATTTTTTTCCCGTTTAGTGGGGGATGGGAGGTGTGGAAGGATCTGAGGGCCCAGGGGTTGGCAAAGCTTTGGGGGATCATAAGAACCCCCGAACAATTTGTATTTTTGTGCAGATTGGTGAGGGAATTAAAATATAAAAGTAAAATAGAAGACCAGAAGAAGAATAAGAAGAACAGCTTCCTGTCTGTCAAACAACTTTAAATAAAGTTTTTTCAGGCGTCCCGCCGCTGCTGCATCATAACAAACATGGCGGCGGACTGAGGGCAGCGGCGGACATTCTGTGACGCTGTTTTAATCAACTGTGCGTATTTTAATGTTATAATTTGTTCGTTCTGCTTCCCCGCGGATCAGGATGGAGGCTGGCCCGTTTCCAGAGGAGGTTCCGGACCGGAACGTGTGTGTGGTCGGTTCGGAGCTGGTGGAGAACTACACAGTAAGCCTGCTAGCTGATGTTGTAGCAACACGCCGATGAAATGATGTTAAATTCACCTTCAGACGGGTTCACTCAGATGTTAGCTAGCATGTTGCTGCCATGGTAACACGTTGTGTCTATTTCTAAATATTTATCTCATTAAATTAGACCATCATCAAACTCAAATGGCTCGGTTACACACAGCCATAATAGTTCAAGCTTTTACTCTTTTACAGTTCGACGAGTAAAGATTACAGTCACAGAAAAAGTTAAATTCAGGTTCTTAGAACTTTAGAGTAAAACATCAGACCAATAAAAACATGACTTCTAATACAGAAATGTTTTGTTACGGCGTTCAAAAGACTGTTGACTCCAGAGCTGTTCAGCAGACACTCGCCGAGACCCTCCATAAGGAGGCGAAGCTCCATTAGCAAACTGCTAAATAAGCTGGCTGTTCACAGAGGGCTATATCCAATCATATTTATGGAAAGTTAAGTGGAAGGAAAAAGTGTGGAGGAAACATATGCTTTCAACACAGCCATATTCAAGACGTGGGCTACAGCTGTCACATTCCTTGGGTTAAGTAATTCCTGAACCAAAGCCAACATCAGGAGCATCTTACATAGGCTAAGGAGATAAAAGACGTGACTTCTGCTCTATGGTGCAAAGTTCTCTGTTTCAGTGAAAGTAAAGTGGAGAGGCACAGACTCCAAGCTGCTGGAGGTCCAGTGTGATGTTTCCACAGTCAGTGATGATTTGTCATGTCATCTGCTGTTGGACCACTGTGTTCTGTCTAGTTGCAAATCAGTGAAGCCCTCTACCAGCACATTTTGGAGCACTTCATGCTGATTTCATCTCCATAAACCCCTGTGGTTGATTGACCAGTCCTGACTTAAACCCCATAGATAAGCTTTGTGTTGTTGTGAAGAGAAGATTGAAAAAGACGAGAGGAAACAATTGTTACTATTAAAGGAACCTGGGCTTCCTGAACACGTCGGCAGAACCGCAGGGTGATCACCTCCGTGCTGCTCTGCATTCATGCAGTTATTTCATGCTAAAGGAGCCCCAACCGAGAATCGGATCAGCTTTATTCAATTTTAGATTTTCTTTAGCAACCTTATTATTTAGGTGTATTTGGATATGGGTTAAACAGACCTCTGCCGTGTTTAATGCGGTAATCATTAAACTGGTTTTGTTGTGTTTTCCTTTTTTTTTCCAGGTTTACATCATCAATGTAACAGATGGCCTGCACAAGTGGACCGTGAAGCACCGCTACAGCGACTTCTATGACCTCCATGAGAAGGTGAGCAAGCAGTAAATATTTCACACTAATGTAAAGCCCAAAGCATCGCCTGTCAAATCAGTTTCACTTGCTTTAATTTATTTCCCGTAAACAGAAGGATGTGTTTGGGTCCATTTCAGATGTAAATTAAGCAAAGTTACGTCTAATTCCTTCATTTAAAGTCGCATTCACTGTTCCCCTGCTGCTGCCTGAGGATATTATCTGTTGGACATGCAACTTCCTCACCAACTATGAGGATTACATCTCCAGGATGTGAAGAACTTTTCTGATTTAGGAAATGTCATTTAATTTGTCTCTGTGCATCTTATTGTTGAAATTACACAAACTCAAACATGCTTAAGAATAAATTAGGTTATTTTATTTTTTAAAGCAGCTTAATGATTAAATCAACACTTTTGCACCATAAATGAATCGCCTCACTGTAACTGTTCTTCAGTTTTGGTCTGAGAGCTTTCCATTAAAACTGTAAAACTATTGTTTGCTTGAACTGTTTAAAATGATGAAGTCATTTAGAGGCTTCAGCCCGAGACATTTCTTTACTCATAGGGCACCAGAATTCAGAGAGACGAGACTGAGTGTATTTAACTTTATTTTATATGATTCGTTTTATTTGTTCATGTCTTTTATTTCATTAGCTAATTATTCACGAATTGCCACAAACATGTCCAAGTCATTTCCAGGTGATAGAATCCAATTAAGTCCAGATTTATTGGATCCGATCCCATCTGAGAAGGTTAGTAAAAAAACAGGGAATTACTGGAAAAAGTAGAGCAAAAATATTCAGCCAGACTCTTCTCCGTGTTCCGCTTTCCAGACATTATAAGCTTTAGTAAAACATTGATGTCTGGTCATCTTCTGGTTCATCTGCTACATGAAGCCTGAAGTTAAACATCTTTAAGCTTCAGGATGTTAAACTCTGAGCTAAAACTTCAAGAAATGTGCATCCTCACATGCATCATGGACAGCTGTGGGGTGTAAGGTGGAATATGATGGAATATAATGTAATAAAAAGCCCTTCTGACGTCTCTCCAGCTGACGGCAGAGAAGAAGGTGCACCGGCATCTGCTTCCTCCTAAGAAGATTCTGGGAAAGAACTCGAAGAGTCTGGTGGAGCGGCGGCAGAAGGAGCTGGAACTCTACTTACAAACGCTGCTTCAGCAGTTTCCAGAGGCCACGCCCACTCCGCTCGCCTGCTTCCTGCACTTTCACCTCTACGTGAGTACCACCTGAGCAGGTGGACGCCAAACTGTTTGTTTGCTGTCAGGGCTAAAGGTTTCAAGGCTAACAGAAAGCTTCCCTGCTCCAGGTTTTAATCAAACTTACCTTAATGTTGGAAGACTTCGTTTATAAATCATTGTGTTTTTGAACTCATGTTATCCTGGGTTACCTTCAAGGTTAAGATGTCCTTTCCTTGTCACTTTGAATCAGAAAGTCTTCACAGGCAAGAATATTGCTGCCAGTGAACTTTTAAACAAATCAACCGTTTATGAAACCATCCAGAACTTCAAGGGGAGTAGTTCAGCTTCAGAGCCATGAAGAAAGTCCAGCCAGTGGTGAGACGTCTCCTGAACATAATTCAGTTGGGCTCAGGCTGCCACCATTGCAGAGCTTACATTAGATGGCATTAGGCAGGTTTGAGTGTTCCTGCTACAGTGAGGCAGAAACCACTTTTCCACAAGAAAGACTTCAAGAACAAACCGATGTTCTGAAGGAAGTACCAGGACTGGACTGCAGAGGACTGGAGGAAAGGTTTTTACTCCAGTGAAGCCCTCTCAGATGGTTTAGAAGGGCCTGGTTCCAGCAGCTTTTAGATGCGTCTCTGCTTCAACCTCATAAAATATTAGTTCATTAGCAGAGCTCCGTAGAGTTTGACTGCATGCTAGTGATGTAGTTTAGCTATTTGATTCAGACGTGTAGGGAACATCTAAAAGCTGCTGGAGTTTGAGACCACTGGTTTAGGACATCTGGAAAAAGGACTGGGGATGAATAGGTGAACCCTCCCCTGAGTTCTGCGTCACACTGATGATGAAACGTCCTGAAACCGTTCACCAGTGGGGTTTCCTCACATCCTGGGAGTCTTCTCACTCAAAAGTTTCCCTAAAAACCCCGAGATGAACAACAAACCTCCTTCAGGAGCAACTTTCATGATTAATTTTTTTAAGCATGCTGAAGCTTCTCTACATCTGACTTCTTCCCTCCACCAGCGTGTTGAAACAAAGCTTGATCTTCTTCAGGGTCATTGTCTCTGTAACCATGACAACCTGATAGAACAAACAGGTCCAAACTGATGGAGTGAAGTGACACATGGCAATGGTGGAGCCTATGCTAGCAGTCATTAGCTGAGAGGTGGTGATGATGATGATGATGATGATGTTATATATGATGAATATAAAACGCAGAGTCAATGAGAGGACATGCTGAGTGGCTACAGTGAGTTTGGATCTCATGATCTCAGACAAACAACAGCTCCCTGTTGCCGGATCCCTCAGAACAGAGAGGTCCCAGTGAACAATGTGCTTCATATGAGGTCAGATGGTCCACATGTGACTGTCTCTGTTAGGCTGGAGGGCCACAGAACGTTGGTTTAATGTTGTTTCTAATCGGCATATTACCTCTAATTATCTGTCATGTTCTTTAGGATTTCCTCTGGGATTTTTCTCCAGATGATTTAATGATTGTTGGTGAAAGATTCACTTTATTAAGTTTGAAATTAAATAGTTTTAATCTCTTCTTGCAGGAGATTAATGGCATCACAGCAGCGCTGGCTGAGGAGCTCTTCCATAAAGGTCAGAACAACAGATTTGTCTCCTTCACAGCTCTGCTTCAGCCTTCCTCTTCCTCTGTGAAAACACTGAATAAACAATTTTTTATTTTTCCCTTTGTGTTTATTTATATTTAAAATGTATTTTATTAGGAGCAAAGTGGACCCAAATTAACTGTTCTGAATAGAGCTGGTTGATGAGGTTCTGTCTGCAGTTCTTCCTGCTAACTGTGGGAAAAAAGCAAAGCACCATTAAAGATATGTCAGAAACCCAGGAATGTTCTGTTCATTGCATATAAAGCATAAAGAAATGAGACTCCAGGCCCAGTTTAGATCTACTTTGAAAGCTAGGACCTGGTCCCCCACTGACACTTTCCCCTTGCAAATAGTCCGAATATCTCAGCACAAGTAAATACTATTTTCATTTCATTCCATATTGTTGTTGTTGTATATTTTGAATATTTGCCACAGTGCTCTATTTTTCTCATAACATTCCTACACAATTTGTCTCTGTTTTAACTGCATGTTTCCAAAGTTATTTATGTCAGCTGTATGTTTGTCTGTGTGTAGCATCTTACCACCAAAGCAAATTCCTCATACGTGTGAAACATTATTTGGCAATAAAGTCTGATTCTGATTCTGAAACTGTGTAAGTTTGTAGCTGCTGTTCTGTGAAACGTCGGTCATGGAGTGATCTCTACCTGCTGTGTTTCTGTGCTTCAGGTGAGCAGCTGCTGCAGGCTGGAGAAGTGTTTTCTCTTCGTCCGCTGCAGCTTTACTCCATCTCCCAGCAGCTCCGACTGGCCAAACCGACCTGCTTTACTGGAGACGCCAAAACTGACCTGGGTCATATCCTCGACTTCACCTGCAGGCTGCGCTACCTCAAGGTAACAAACCTAAGTTTTATGCAAAATTGCTGCATTTAAGCGTCCTACATGTTTCAGCTGAAGAGTCGGGGAATGTTCATGCTGGTTCTGTCTCTGTTTGTCAGATTTCAGGGACCAGAGGTCCAGTAGGAACCAGTAACATCCAGGAGAACAGCCTCTCCTTCGACCTGTCTGTTTTCAAATCGCTGCTGCAGATTGAGGTAACTGTCTGCTCCTGAAGTACTGAATACTGCCTCCAGCTTGTTGAAGAATGAACATCTGAAAAACAGCAGACAGGTTCACCATGAGAAGAAGAACCATCCATTTCTTCAAATACTCAACTTATTGAACGTTGCTGCTTTTTTATAAAAAAACACAGAATCATGTCCCACTTTAATTCATGCTTTAGTTATCATCTTCCTAATACAGAAGCAGCTAAGGATTCTGGAAGTTGTATTCAGTTAGTGGATGAAGGGATGAGATCTGGTCTTCTGTGCCTGAACTGTTTCAGCATAAAATATTTCCTGACGTTCCTCCTGACGCAGCAAACAATTAAAGATGTTCCTCAGATATTGATGGTGTTGCTGCTCGGTGAATGTGACTCAGGATGAATGTTTGTCTCCGTCCTCAGATCAGCGACTGCAGCTCACCACAGGTTCACGGTTTGCCGTCTCTGAAATCCACCCTGGCCACCCTGAGCATCCACCGCTCCACACAATCTATGATGGTGCGTTTGTTCAGAACCTGAACCCGCTGTGCGGATCATTGAGATGCTCGTCCAGGACTGATCTGTATGTTGTGATGTCTGCCCTCCAGTCCATCCTTGTCCCAGAGGCCAGCGAGTTCTCGCAGTGGGAGCCTGAGGGGGCGGAGTCTGGGTGTCCCGTCACCGCTGTTGTTCCCGTGTGGAGAAACCTGACCACGCTGGACATGAGCCACAACTGCATCAGCGCCGTCGACAGCTCAGTGGTGAGACAGCTTCAGCTAAACCTGAGCTTTTTACGCAGAATCCCACTTTGTTTTAATCATTGCATCACACAGTGAAGAACATCAATTATTCCAGCAACTATTATAAATTAGATTTAGACATAAAGAGTAATACGAATCAATCCAACTGACCTCCCTGGTGATTTTCAAACTTGTTGCGCCTTTAATGTGACGTATATCCTGTATAATTAAGCTATAAGACAAACAGCTTTGGCTCGAGGAGAAATGAAAAAGCTGCAGTAACCTGCTTCCTTTATTGGACAAAACCTCAAACTAAAACTTTGCTGAAACACATTTTGATGTAGATTCAGCATCTTTAGTTGGAGCCTCTCAGAAAGTCTCCTGATTGCTCAGATTATGAGGAAATCACCGGTCCACAGCTGTCTTCAGGTGACCCAACATGTTATCAATCAGAACGAGTTCTGGACTCTTAAATTTAACTTTAACTTAAATTTTCTTCTCATGTGTGTTTGGACTTTCTGTGATACTGGAAAATTACATCTTCCTTCATCTTCAGCTTTCTCTCAGACTGAAGATGCAGAAGGTTTTGGGTCAAAACTGACGGGTATTTAGAACTGTTCATGATTTCACTTTGACACGACCTCAGGTCCATTTGAAGAACAGGAGGAGATGCTACCGCCATGTCTCACTGTGGGTCGGTGCTGTGTGTATCTGGCAATAAAGTTCCAGCTTGGTTACCTTGGACCATAACACGTTTTCCCGAAGGTTCTGGGAGATTTCAGCCAGACCCGGATGCTTTCTTTAGAATTAAAAGCTTCTGTCTTGCAACCCAAAAATATGAAGAGACCGGGGGATGTGTGTCACCTGTAGAACCCAACCAGAACTCGCTGTAAACTCCTGCAGCTCCTTCAGGGTTGCTGTCGGGCTCTTGGCAGGACTTCCCGACCAGTTTCCATCTTTTCATCAGTTCTGGAGAAACGTCCAGTTTTTGTTATGTCGCTGTTTTCCCACATTTCTGCCAATAGTTGATGAATGTCTTCACTGTGCCATGGTATATATAAAATGCTTTGGAAACTATTTGAACCTTTCTCCTGACTGATACCTTCATTGAGATCATTTGGATCCTTTGCGTCGTCTCTGCAGGCTGCGGCTTTAGCCTGGACGTCTGAACTCTGTCTAACCTTCATCAGATTCGCTATAGCTGATGTTATCAGTGTAACCGAGAAGACTCCACCACCCAATGCGTGTCTGTTGAACGTTATTTTCTGCAGAGCATGAATGCATGGCGCTACCTACCAGGGAAAGTCCAGGGAGACCTTTTAGGTTCTGATTTATGGTTTTAACACAGAGTGGAAATGTGTAAACGTATCACATTCTGCAGCTCTGGCTAAGTTTAGATAAAAGAAACTGGATTATGTGAACCTTTTTCTGTCAACAATCATCTTTGGAAAAGTTGTTTAATAGCTTTAGGATTTTAGTAAAATAACGACAGTTGTAGGATTTGCTTGTTTGTAAAGCTTGTGGTTCCCTTCAGTAGGTTCTGTGATCTGACTGCTAGTTTTCTGCTGTTGTAGAAACTGATCCCTAAGGTGGAGTTTTTGGATCTGAGCTACAACCAGCTGTCGTCTGTGGAGAACCTGCAGGTACGTCCCAGAAAGCTGAACGGTTCCTTCCCATAAGAACCGTTGGACTTTAAATCTGCCAATTGACACAATCAGTTTTTATCTTTATCCCATTTGATCTTCAGAGTGTTTGAGGAGCACAGGCAGCTGATGTTCAGTTTAATGAGGTGCACATTTAAAAGAGCAGATAATGAATGTAGTAAATTAACTGTTTGACTTTCCTATTTACATTTGACGCAGTTTCCTCAGTTTGACACGTTTAAGTGTTTTTATATATTGAAGGAACATGAGAGGACTTTTAACAGTGAGATGTTTGACTCTGAACTGCTTGTTCTGTGCCTGCAGCACCTCTACAACCTGGTCCATGTGGACCTGTCCTATAACAGCCTTCGGACCCTAGAAGCTGCTCACACTTGTCTGGGGAATATCAAAACTCTGAGCCTGGCTGGTAACCAGCTGGAGAGCCTGACGGGCCTCTCCAAGCTCTACTCTCTGGTCAACCTGGACCTCAGCCACAACCAGCTGGCCCAGGTAGCCCAGTTATGACTCACATAATGCCTCCCTCTGCACGGAGGTAAAATGAAATCAGCTCTTGATGAGTGCGGGAAAAAACTAGAGTATAGGAAAAAAATTAGACTTTGTTCCTGATCCCATTGTCTAAATGTTGCATGGATCCATCCATCCTTTCATTGGTTTTTCCAGATTTCATATTTAAAGGTTGACCCATATAGAGATAGCTGCCATACAGTTATAGTAAACTGTTTGGTTCTTTGTTTCTTCCCAGCTGGAGGAGATCAGGAACATCGGTGGTCTGCCCTGTTTGGAGAAACTCAACCTTTCCAGTAACCCCATGTGCATCATCCCAGACTACAGAACCAAAGTCCTGGCCCAGTTTGGGGACCGTGCAGCAGAGGTACACCACCAAAATCTCTGCAGTGACCATTTTACTCTTGTACACTACTCTGCAAACATCTTCTCATCCCTAGTTTACACCTGTTTTCCTGTTATTGTAACTGCTGATGGCTGTTGATGTCTCTTCTGGACCTTTTCAGGTTTGCTTGGACTGTAAAGTGACAACGGAGAAGGAGCTGGACACAGTGGAAGTGCTGAAAGCCATTCAGAAAGCCAAAGAGGTCAAAGACCGGATGAGCAACAGCGACAAGAAGGTAAAGGCAGGAAGACAGTGCCTCCATCTGTTGGAGTTAATCTCTGCAGCGATGAAATGTCCTTCAGGAGCTAGCCTTAGGAGCGAACTGCATACTAGAGATTATATGTGAGGTTTAAGGTGCAGTGAGGTGACTCTGAAGACTTTGACCTCTTACAGTCTTATAATAAAACAACATCTTTTCTCAGGGCACTTTCTAAGCCAAACAGATCCAGTTCTTGTCCAGATTTCATTCAGATTTTCTCAATCATACAGCCAAATTCAAATCTAGCTACATACAGTTTGGTTCCATGCAAATTATAAAACTAGTTGTCTGTCTAAGGAGGCCCAGTTGGTTGCATCGAGCTATTGACTCTGCAGCAATCCCTCCCTTTTAACTCCTTTTTACTGGAAGACACCTGCAGCAGAAACAGACTCGGTATAACCGGCAGAAACAGAAAAACACACATGAAGTGAGCCAGGAGTCCTTTCTATGGGAGGAAAAAGAGAGGGAGATCTCAGTTTGATGGCAGTAATAACTGGAGAGGAACAGAGAAAACAGCAGAGTGAGGAAATGTTCAGCTAAAACCTGTGTTGTGTTCCTACCTCCTGGTTGAGCTCCTCCTCTTTCTTCTATCAGATCACTGAGGACACCAACCCATCTGCTGCTGCACCTCCTACGTCCTCGTCTTCATCCTGTTTGGCCCAGCAGGCTGCCTGCTCCAGCCAAGGTAATCATGTATGTATCAGGCTGTGCTGTGCAGAGGAAGTATGAAACTATCATGAATTTATGCTGAATATGCACAACCCTACATGGGGCAGATCTACTTATGTAGGTTTAAACTGAAATATTTACACAAAATGTCCTTTCTGCCATTTATGCAGATGTTGCCTGAGCATCTCGGACATCTTTGTTTCAGAAATAACGAGCAGAGAAGAAGTCCCCGAACCCCCCACTGTTCTCCCCCCTGTGGACGCTGCACCTCCCCCTGAGAGCTTTAACTCCAACACACTCCTCCTGTCTGCTGAACCTGCTCAGGTGAGGCACAAACACACCTGGTCACCCTGGCAACCAAGAGGCTGGAGCAGTTAGGAGGACAGACCTGGCATCAGACCAGAGGGATCTTAAACTATACCAATAGGTTTTGCTGGGTTAAACAGAACCTCTTCTTCCTCTCTAAACTATTCTGCACATGTAGCATTGATGAGGTACAATAAACCAAATTATCATAATCTGTCTAAATTCACTCTGGAGGAGGAGAAACTGCACCTCCTATTGAACAATATTTGTCACAGATTAAAGTGTTGAGTTTATTTCTGGATGTTTCTGGGATTAATATTAGCTTAGCATCATTTAAACATTATAATGCTTCAATTTAAAATTAAAGCAGAAACCATCGGGAGCCGAGAATTGTTTAAATAAGGATTATTTTCATTGTTGATCAACCTGAGATCTATTCTCAGGATTTTTTTAAAATAAAATTAAACATCAGAGAAAGTGATGCTGAGTCTCTACTAAGTTCTATGAATAAGAAACAGAACATTTGAAATAAGATCCAACGTTCATCAGAACCTTGCTGGCCTCCCAGGAGGTTAAAGAAAAGGTTTTCTCATCCTGTTTCTGAGTTCTAATACCTAACGTTAGTTCTAGTGGGGAGGATGGAATAAAGGGACTAATTCAAAGCTTTAGAAGCTGCTTTGATACGTCAACTTCCAACACCAGAACCACCATGATAGAACAGGAAGAAGGTTCCTGTTTTGGGTCAGAAGCAGCTGGTTACTCTCTGTGAACCAGTTTTGTTTCTGCCTCCGGGTCCTGTTACGCCCCATCTCTCTGTCTGCTGCAGAGAAGTTTGCTTTCATCTCCTTCTGTACATCTGGAGGTCCAGATTCTGGATTCTGTACCAGGTTATATGCTTGAAGAAACACATTAAGTGAAGCTGAACTAGTCCCAGGGGGAAAAATAAAACCCAAATCTTTGCAGTAACTTTTCAGAAAAATTAGACGATCGTAGCAAAAATGAAAGCTAAACATTTGCAACCAGCAAGTTGATCAGGGCTTCCTGTTTACTCGCTCAGGTGAAATTCTTGCAGGTTCTGTGTTCTGTTTAGTTCACTTCTATAAAGCACCAACTCACAGCAAAGGTCATCTTATTGCACTCACAAAGACAAACCGATCCAGTTCATTCACAGAAATATAGTCAGGTCAATCCAGTCATGCAGACGGATTCAAATTCTATGCGTTACATTAACGCTCAGCTTGGACTTCTGCTCTACTTGCACTGGCATACTTTTCCTCTCACTCACTTAAAACTGTGCACATTTATTTATATTTATATTGCTTTATTTATACTGTTTAATTTTTGAGTACTGTATTGCACCGACTACGCCAAAACAAATTCCTTGTGTGTCCAAAAACAAACTTGACAACAAAGTTTTTCTGATTCTGATTCTGAAATTCAACTACTGTACATGCAGCCCAGTCCTAGTTACTCTACAGTGCAGTCAGGTTGAGTATATAATGATTTATCAGCAGTTAAACTAAATAGGCCCAGGCAATTGCAGGGAGTCATTTACTTTGCAGCAATCCCTCATACTAAGCAGACATGTGGCAACAGTGGAGAGAAACTCTTTCCAAGTTTCCACAAGGAAAGACTCAGAAATCAGCTGCGTCTCTAGCCTCCAGCTTCTGGGGGAGAAGACATCAGGAGAATTAATCAGCCAATCAGAGATGAACTTTGAGTAGCATGCATGTCACTCCGTGCTTGACAGACTATAAGAAAGATGGATTCTATGTTGTTTTTTAACCCATTTCTTTAGACTGACAACGGATGATTGTTGTAGATAAAACAATTTTCTCACCTTTAAACATGAAATCATTCTATAGAAGAAAAGGACAAGCTCACATTAACCATCAACATTAATCAATCTCGACTACAGCCTCGGTTTGCCGAGGCTGTAGTCATCAGCTCAGCTGGGTTTGGTTCCCCGCCCTGGGCCGTTCACTGCAGGTCTTCCTCTCCTCTCTCCACGCTCTGTACTGTCTGGTGAATAAAGACTAAAAAATCCCAGAAATATACAAAAACTAAAAAAAATAATTTGTTTAGAAACCCTGACAAGTATAGAAAATGTTTCAGACGGCACTCTTTCCAAGTCCTAACCAATAACTTTTTAAACATTCAGCAACTCGAGCTGGATGGGATAAGATGTAGTCCTGGGGTTCGTCGAGGATGCTTTGAGGGGCTTTCAGGGGAAAGCAGTTAAATGAGGTGAAAGATGAGATCTAAGGTGTTCTGTTCAAACGTAAGGACGTTTCCCATGTCTCCCCCTCAGGTTATCTCCACTGAGCTCCAGTAATGCATCCGATCAGAAGGGCAGATTGTACGAGCTGCCTAAAAACACAAAGACTTGACTAAACTGGAGGCAAAAAGATAATTTTTGTCTTCAAATTCATTTGATATTTTGGGTTTTTTTTGTTTCTGCAGGTAAAACGTTCCTCACTCAGTCCATCTGAACAATCACTCTGTGGAGCCCCAACCAACACAGCTTCTTCTTCTTCTGCTGCCATCTGGTGAGTATGAGAGCCCCAGTGATCTGATTTCTGAGTTAAAGGTTGTCAAATGTCTCAGAAATAGAAGTAAAGTCTTAATGTTTGGGGGATGACGTTGCAGCTGCAGGAGCAGAGTCACAGAATTTATACAAGTATAAGTAAAAATATGAAATGTGATTTAATTTATTTTTAAATGTGTAGTAAGACGTTCATAAACACAGAATACCCAGATAAACCTGATTTTATTCTGTGAAATATCTGTTCTTCTAGCTGTGTCTGCTCCGCCTCCTTTTCCAGTCACCTTGAGGTTCGCTGTCTCTCCTGCAGCGCCACCTGGTGTCCTCTACTTCCACCTCCTCTCTTCTCCCTATCCTCCAACAAAGAGTTCATTACTCAGCTCTCCCAGTGGCTCAGCTTGGCCCTTAGGGAGCAGAAGACAAAGAGGGGAGAAGAGGAGGACGAGTCTGATCCCAGAGATGTTCGGTCTCCTGTGGAGGGAACTAATCTCTGCAGTCGCAGGTGATCAATCCGCTGTCCCTTTGTCACTTTCTTTTTCCCCAACGCTCCCGTAAGGTTCCCACAGAAAATTCCTTATTTACTTTTCATTTGCGTTTTGTGGAAATATTTCCTCTGCATAAAGCAGCAAAACTATAATCTTTGCTCATAGCATCACCTGGTGACTGATTCCTGTAAGGATTATGATTATTGATTAATTAATATTTATCAAGAATTATAATTTAAAATCATGATTTGATAAAAGTTAATTTCTTAACCAAAATTCATTACTTACAAATAGAAATCAGAGATGTCCTCTGGTGTTGTGATTATGGGCTCAAAGTTCTTTAATAATTACAATTAGCTACTCATCATTAATAATTGATAAATTGTTAACCAAAACCACATAATGTCACTGTTTATTCAACCGCTTGAGGTGGGGGAACTTCGATCTTGTTTTGACAGATAAATCACTCTTGCACGAAATAAACACAAACGCGTCTCTTAATTATATATATGAAGATTTATTGAAGCCAAATAAATCTGATATACCATTATTCTGGTCCAAAAACCTTGACCTAACTAACAAGCACTATTCTACACAAAGGGAATAACAATGACTACCTAAAAATAATAATAAAAGAAAAATATATGCACACTTAGTGTCTATGAAGATCAAACGAGCAGTTTTATGGACAAAATGTGCAGTTTGGATTAAATGGAAAGAGAAATCCTCCTGGTGCTGATGTCTCGATTGCAGCGATCAGCTGGTAAAATGGTGGAGCCACGCCCCTTTTGCCGTACAGCTGATTGCCCCAAATCTCGAACAAAGAGTCATAAAACTCTGAGGCGGGAACTCAGTGGAAAAACTCCAGTAATAAAACTGAAACAAAGGAGTGGTCAGGCGAGGCCCAGACCGCAGTTGCTTTGAAGGAAAAACTTTTAAAAGTCCAACTTCTAACTCCTGGCTGATTCGGGATCAGCCGGACAAAAACATGAACACGCACGATTCAGCAGCGCTTGCACAGCAAATCAAAACACCACTCAGCATAAAACACTATAATCAGTATTACAGGCAACAAGTTGATACCTTGAATCAACTACTGGTGATTCTAAATCACCTTAACTCTGCCTCATCCTGACCAGACCTCTAAATGCACCTATCAGATTTAATATAAAAAGAACGAAATTACTTTGACGTTGATTTCTTCTCTCCACCGGTTGGGTCAGGTTTGAAGAAAAACGAGGGAGGTTGATCACGCGTCCTCGATCACCTCAAGAAAAAAAAACCGGTAAACTTCTCATCCGTCCAGGAGGGGAAAATATGAAGAACCGTTTAGTCGACTGAATCAACAAGGAAGAAACTCATCTCCTTGGAAATTAAACCTCTGTGGGTTTTTCACCTGTGCTGGGTGTCGGCGTGGTCTTCGATCGGCATATGAATCTTCTGAGCTTCTTGTATCAGACAGATTTCCTGCTTTCAAGCTTTTCCGGGAGTGGCCTTGTGGAGCAAAAGTTCGCCTGCGAGCTTTTGTCTCTCCAGATATGCGCCTCCGTTGCATCGTCCCGTGAGACACGCTGGAAATGGCAACGAAACTTTCTTTTCTTTGGGTTTTATAAACCCGGGTGATGTCAGAGCTGCGATGCCTGTTGAGCTGCGCATCTTCAACTGTGCGACCAAAATGGATGACTCCAACATTCCTTCAGAACAGGAACTTACAGCTGTCATTCTCACAGTTCGGTGAAAAAGTATTTGTCCTATTCCCCATCTCCTCTGTTTTTACTTTTTTGTCCCTATTAAATATCTCCCTTCATGAAACACACGAAGATGACCTGAGTAAATACAAAAAGAGCAGTTTTAACCCTAATGACCCTATCCTTTAACCTCTGAGCCCAACCGCTGTCAGGCTGCGATTCTGTTCAAGAATCGTGTCCAGCTTGCGATTCTGCTCTCTTAACATTTCAGTCTGAGTGTTGATCGCTCTACAGACTCCATCCAACATGGCAGGCAGCTTTGGAACGCTTTGAACAGCCGCCCACGTTTTGCGAATCATTCGATAAGCCAGGTAACCACCAACTCCAAAAAGCAGAAATCCTGTTATCAAAAGTCCAAATATGTACACATTTTCTACGTCCTCGACCGACATCGTAGTCAGTCACACAATCTTCCACTGCTGCCTAGAATCCATTGTGTATCCAGAGAAGAATGTCCCGTTTGGATAAGAGTGTCTCCTTTACCCTGTCTTCCCGTTGAAAAAAAAAAATTGATCAATTACGTTGAGAGACCAGCTGACCTAATCTGTAATTTACAAGTTTGGTGGATATGCAAAGCGAGGCTCTGAGAAAAATACAGACAAAAGCAGGAGCAGGGATCAGCAGGGAGGGAGGGAGAGAAAACGTGTGTGTCTTCCAACGAGAGCAAGAGAAAAGCTGGAAAGTGTCTGAATTAAAATAATTCAGCAAAGCAGAGTGGGTCAACACTCCCCCACTGACTCATCACCAGTTATCACAAACAGCTGATGGCTCCTGCTGCTGCCAAGGGTGGAACAATCAGTTATTAGGTTTAGGGGGTAATTACTTTTTCACATAGGACCAGGTTGGTTTGGAGAGGGTTTTTTCCACTGCTAAATTAAATCATTGTTTTAAAACTGCGTTTTCTACTTTCTCAGGTTGTTTTTGCCTGATTTGAAAATTAGTTTGATGATCTGAAACATTTCAGAGGGGCAAAAAAAGTCACAAGAAATATGTAAGGGGGAAAAAACTTTTTCACCGACTTGTTCACACTTGTACATTCTTCTTCTTCCTCTGATTATGATTATTATTTTAATTTTTTCTTGATCTGTTGACCTAATTTTCCACACAGCAGTTAGAATAAGTAACTCCAAACGGCCGCTGGTACCCAGATGTAAAACACTCAGAGGTGTTTTACTGATCTACAATCAGTTTTCATATTTTTATGAAATGCAGCAGGTAAAATAAGTTTTAAACACCAGTTTTCTAAGTAAATATATTTCTAAAGGTGATGTTGACCCAAAAAAAAACAACCCGTAGAGTCCACACATGCATAGATGTCCAGAATTTAACTTACATCAAGTAAAATAAGCATTAAACACGTCACATTTTTCTCAATTTAAAAATTTCTGAGATCAGCAAAATAAAAATTACACCAGATGTCAACAACAAACCAGATAATCCACACCTACAACGAAAACAAAGCAAAGATCTTCACAAAAAAGTCTTCGCAGAAACATAAAGACGACTCTTTCCTTTTCTCCCACAGTCCGAGCTCCAGGGATGGCTACTTTGAGATGGGCCTGGATGATTCTGGGGAGGAGGTGGTATGCTCCTCCCCCTTGTCGCTCCCTTCTCCTGTCGCCGAGGGGGAGGAGCCTGGCGGCCTTCTGGAGGCACCCTGTGAGGAGAAGGCGGATGTTCAGGTCCGCAGAGTTCTGTGGTGCTGTTGTGTCCTGGTCAATGGCGAGGTGAAGCAGAGGGAGGCATGTCTGGTGCTGACAGACCGGCTGTTGGGGCTGCTCTTCTGGTCACATGACTACATGTCAGCCAATCAGGAAAGAGGTAAAAACCCAGCTTTATCCAGTAAATACTTTACTCTGATCTTTTTATGAGGAGAAAGAATTTCCTTTTAAATTTGGCCAAACATCATTATTATTATTATTATTATTATTATTACAGATCATTTTGTTTGGGATTTTTTAGGGACCTGAGCAGGAACATGTTTTGCTTTCAGCAGGTTAGATTATTTAAATGATGTAAAGGTTTACATGTTTCTGTAAAAGTTAATCCCAGATTGATCGCTTGACACCAGCCCTTAAATCACTGGCTGTTTGTAAAAGGAAGGAATCCAACATATTGTGGATCTTCTATAATATCAATAATTTTTTATGTCCCAGAGGAAACCTCCTGAATGGATCAATAAAGTTTTTATTTTATACAATTTAATATAATCTATAAGGCACTGAATGGGTTTGGACCTAAATGCACTTGGGTTACCTTGTGTATGAATGCGAGTAATCTTGTTTCACCTTAATATTATTATGTTGTCAGGCCAGGACCAGAGCCCAGCTGTGGAGGAGGCCCTATCGGGCCTTCAACTGGACCTCCTGGTGCCGTACTCCCAGCTCCTGCTGACCTCCCAGGCTGAGCTCCCTGATTCTTGTCTCTCCTTTGGAATCAAAGCTGGTCAGACCTGCTGGTTCATCTTTTCTGAAGCCGAGGAGCTCCGGCAGACCAGAACCGAGCTGAGTGTGCTGCTCCAGGTCAGACAATGATATCGTGGTTTGTTAGATGTAGTTCATCTACTTTAGCTGCTTTTTCTCTCATTTTTGGTCCAGAGCGTGACCGAGAACCATTTGGTATTAAAATATGCTAATGAACCAGTGTTGGGTCAGCCCATAAAGGACAATTTTACAAAGAACCAGTTTTAAATTGGAACTTCAGAGACTTTGTAACCAGATGTAACTTTGTTCTGAACCGAAACACTTAGACCTTCAGAACGGCTCAAGATTCACTTTAAAACATAAGAGGAAAGTCTGGCTGCTTGGAGGGAAAATATGAAAATGTGTCTTCATCACAAATGCTGCGTAGATGCTGAACACCAATCAATAACCTTCACAGTCATGAAGCTGCCAACATGCTGTATTTTATTGTTTCAACTTCTAGATTTTGTTTGTTTCTTCCAGGATGCTCAGAGTCTCCCGGAGCCTCGAGATGCTCCTCAGCTCCTTCCTCCCTTGCTTATCAACTCCTGGGAAGTGGAGGAGAGTCAGGGAGCTCGGGGAGGATATCCTGCCCACATCCTCTGCTCCTCTTCCTCATCTTCCTTGGGCGATGTCCACCTCTTGTCCGATGTCGGATCAAAGGATCCCGGCCTCCTTTCGCTCCTCTTCCTCACACACAGACACCTCTGGGTGCTAAGGA
This sequence comes from Crenichthys baileyi, assembly GCA_036173005.1. Taxonomy (NCBI): domain Eukaryota; kingdom Metazoa; phylum Chordata; class Actinopteri; order Cyprinodontiformes; family Goodeidae; genus Crenichthys; species Crenichthys baileyi. Next base: position 919,829 of record JAHHUM010001171.1, read on the forward strand.
TGGACTTCAAAGAACTGTCAAAAAAGGATAGTCCCAAAGTTCATCAGTCCTCCTCCTCCTCCTCGTCCTGGTGCAGGCTTGTGCGTGTTGCCCTTGGCTCGGTGCTTCTTCACCCCAAAGAGCTTGATGCTCAGATTGGAGATGGATCCAACCACATTTCCTGTCCTGACCCACAACACTGTCTCAGGTGCATACCTGAAATCTGAATTTATGGTTTCATTTCTTTACTTTTGTCTGTATTTAACCATAACGTTTTATCCAGGAGTCAGCATTCAGTGGATCTGCTCGCTGGTGGTCAGAAGCTGCTGCTGCTCTTCCCTCTGGCCCAGGACAGGAGCTCCTTCCTGGGTGAGCTGAGCCAAAGAAGAGCCTCTCTGGAGGGGCTGAAAATGGTGGCGCTGCCCCGACACTGCAGGCCCTGTCCAGGCCAAGGTGGACCAGGTGAGGACCAGCAAGCTGCTGATACAGGCAGACTAAACGTCATCTACCCCGTATCAGGTCATCTTGTCTGACTGCTTGTTGTGTTTTCAGGCTGCTGCAGATCCAAAGATCCCTGTTGCTGCTGCTGCACCATCGACAGGAAGCCGCACAGCTCCAGCAGGTGGATGGTGTAAATAATCTGCTGCTTCTCTGTTAATCAGAACATCTGAATGCTCCTCCAGCTCCTAGACATTTTCTGAGCTGTCCCTTTAAGAGAGAGACACATTGTCTCATATGTATATCTGCTGAACGGGTTCGGTTCTAATGGATTCTGAGCTGTAAAAGTAAAATAAACCTAAGCTTCAAAATGTCGGAGCTGCAGCCGAAGCTTCTGCTTTCAGTCCCATTTACTGCAGTGCTGCAGGAACCTTTCAGATGTCTCATCTGGACAGCAATATCGTTTTGTGATCAGCAGTTTCTAACTTTTAATGAAATTATTTGATCTTTTGCTGAAAATGTTTTTTTTTTCTTTCTTGAGTTGGGACTCAAACTCCAAACTCCAGTCCAAACTCCAAACTGAAGAGAACCAACCATCTCCCCACCTGGTCCCGGGTCTCTCACCTGGCCTGAAGCTCCTGGCGGGACTCGGAGGACAGCAGCTGCTGACCTACTTCAACAGATATGTAGCTCTGGTGAGATTGAAATCACCCTCTGCCCTTGGATTTAAAGATGTATAAAAAGCCTTACAATAAATTCATTTTTTATTGCAGCAACATAAATGAATACTGAAAAATGAAGGAAAATCCAACCGCTAATTTGCAACTTGCAATACATTTATTCAGAAACATTTATTAAGAAAAATCACTCCATTAATGCTGCCAAGAGGCTGTAGTGAAAATGGTGTTCCTCTGAGCTGAACTGGGTTTTTTAGTTGAGGTAGTTTACCGGTTATTTCTTAACGAGGGATCTGCTTCCCCTCTGAATAATTTAACTCAAATTGAAGGTTGGATTTCAGGGAGATTGTGCTGATCCATTCATTTCAACATGAGATCAGATGTTAGGGTGTCTTCCTCCAGCTGGGTTTTGATTTATGCCGTTTAGATCACATTGCAGGTTTGTTATTTAACAAACAGAAATCTGTCAGGTTCTGGTTCTGGGATGAACTAAAGACCTTCAACACTGAATCCCCCTCTCAGCTCCATGGGTGTCATCATGATAGATGACCAGCTGACCTTTAAAAAATGATGTTGGCTCCGTTGTTCGATCGTTGATGAACAGAAGAAAAACCAGACCCTACCAGACCTAACGCTCCATCCAGCTCCTGGTGAAGTCTGTTGTCATCTCCTTCCTTGAAAACTGCAACGTCCTCCTAGCTGTGAAACTTCTGCAGATGATGCAGAAGGCCCTGGTGCATCTTGTCTTCAATTTAAAAGAGCAGACGCCACCCCTCTGTTCTCTGAGCTCCACTGGTCACCCTGACCCGCCACATCAAGTCCAAGTCCCTGATGTTAGCTCCTGTCTACTAGAACGCTCTCCCAAAGGCTCATGTCACGACTCGGTCACTCCGGTTGGCGATCAGTTCTGACATCACGTTCAAGACAATCTAGACTGTCTTAATGGGTCGTTCCACGATGGCTGAATGACCTACGGAGCGCTACCAGAACCGGGGTGTCCCTGTCTATCTTCAAAAACATCTTGAAAACCCAGATCTTCAGAGATCATCTCCTACCCTGTCCTCCCCTCTATACCTGTTCTCTTCTCTGTTACGTCTGACAGAACCGGACTAGTGGTCCTTCTTTAAGTAACTTATTATTAGCTATAATATTGTCTGCGTTGTCAGGTCAATGGATCAGCTCATTGGTGGTCAGAAGTTGCTTTAAAAAAAACTTCTCCCAGTTGCAGGAACATAAACTTTCAGAAAGCCTGAAGAGCTGGTTATCAAGGCCTCCTTAAAATATCATGGAAAAGTCTGACTGACTGAAGGGGAATAGAAACTAAAAATCGAGGACTTGAGGAGACCAAAGCAGGTTTACTTCTTCTCTTTCCAGGCAGAGTTAGTTCTGTCATAAACATTGTGAAACTCTCATTTATAACCACTCCACCGTTCTTTCTCCTCTCTTCAATCAGTCCGAGGCGGAGGACCTGAGACACGTCCTGTGGCTTTCTGTGGTCCTCTACAAGGCTCCAGAAACTGAACTCACCTGCTGTCTCCTGCTGTCCACGGACTGCATCTACTTCCTGCTGGAGGACTCTGCCACAGCCCTGGGTCACCACTCAGGTGGGACATGGACCAAACAACTGGTTCAGACACAACCAGAGAGTTTTAACTGCACCTGCTGTCCAGGAATGGACTCAGGTTCTGAATATCAGTGGATTTTAGTTATTTAATCCTTATAGTTTAACTAATAAACTGTATAATGGATGCTTTTGACCAGACATCTACATATTTCATGTGTCTTTCTCTCCGTCTGCCAGTGATGGACATATCGAACTCTGGAGACCCTGAGACGAGTCTTTGCTGCTGCCTGAGTATCAGACTGTCCGAGCTGCAGGCTGTCAACGTGGGTCTGTTTGACCAGTACTTCAGAGTAGTAGGTGAGTGGACTCACACACCCCGTCCTAACCCTCAGAGCCCATACAGCTTTAACTGTGTGTCTCCTGGCAGGACGCTCGGCCGATCACATCGTGTGCTGCCTCAGCAGGGACAGTTACGGGACCAGCGTCTTCCTGCAGGAGCTGATGTCGGCTCTCAGTCTGCAGCAGCAGCTTCCTCCACCGGAGCCGTCGGATCAGGACTTCTACTCCCAGTTCACCAGCACAAACACAGGTAACCAAGTGGAAAGTTGCCAGATGCTGCTTCATCTGCTCCGTCTGAATCGGCAAATTATGGCCTTTCAGTCAGTAATTCAGATCCTGATTATTAATAAAAGTCTGTTAGAAGCTGCAGGCATGGATAACAGAACGTGTCTCCCCCTGCAGGTAAGATGCAGAACTACGAGCTGATCCACAGCAGCAAGGTGAAGTTTATTTATCCCAGCGAGGAGGAGATGGGAGACCTGACCTTCATCGTGGCAGAGAGGAAGACTTCAGCCAGCACAGCTTCTTCATCCTCAAGCTCCTGCAGCATCCTGCTGTACCTGCTGGTCTTTCAGGTGAAAACGCCTCTTTTCATTGTTCAACCCCATTTATGTTCTTTCAGCTGTTTTATTTAACACAAACAAATAAATAAACATAAATGAAATAATAAATTCATCTGTAGGAATCCATGCCTTGTTCATGAAGGGTAGGAACATTTTATGTTCCACAGCTATACGATATTAGGAAATAACGCAGTGGAAATGTTCTTGAATATTGAATGGAGATGTAGTGCAGGTTTTACCTCCTTACTTACACTTAAATGTTTGAGGGCATGGAGCAGATTTTATTTTCATTTCATTTTTATGCTGATGACTGTGAGATCTATGTTCCTCTAAAGGAAAAAGCCACACGCTCTGTGCAGCCACTACTTCAGTGTCTGGATAACATTAAAGCCTGGGTGTAACTTCAACAAGATGGTTTTAGATGGTCTCTCTGAGACCATCAGTGTGTTTTTTGGATTCCTTGGGGGTCAAACCTGGGGGTCAAAGTGCACCTGGATATTAAATTTAACAGTACGATTAAGGCGGTTGTTAAATCAAGTTAAAAATAAAGTTGGGGCGCGGTGGTGTAGGGGTTAAAGCACGCGACCACGTGTAGAGGCTACAGTCCTCGAAGCGGCTGTCCCGGGTTCGAGTCCCAGACCCGGCGACATTTACCGAATGTTTCCCCCTCTCTGTACCCCTCTTTCCTGTCTACCTACTGTCAAAAATGAAGGCCACTAGTGCCGAAAAATATCTTTTAAAAAAATAAATAAAGTTGGAATGGATCATTTACTGAGGGGAAACTATCCAACCGGCCTGGCGCTGATCCAGTTGACCTTCTTTTAAAATCATGGATTAACTGTGAAGAACCACATGAACATTTCTGAAACAGATCATCGTACTTACAGTCAAACATGGTGGTGGTAGTGTGATGGTCTGGGCCTGAACAACTAGCCTCCCTCTCACCTGTTTCTGCCTCATTATGCTGCATCATCTCTCCGTTTTCAGATAAAGGTCCAAAACACACATTTCCCTCCTTCTGCTCTGAACTCCTCCTGCGCACACACCCTGAATGTCTCTCCTTGGTGGGGAGGACGTAGCTCCGTTCCTGTCATGTGAAAGGAATAACTATAAAATCTCTGTCAGGCAGAGGTGCTTGGCACCCTCCAGTGAAAGCATGTCGTTGGTCTCTCCCTGCCAGACTTTGTGGTGCCATGGGTACCCTGGTAACCCAATGTTCCTTTCCTCCAGGTGCAGATCCCCAGCCAGTGTTCTGCTGCCTCAGGCCAGTCTTCTACCATGTCGGCCTCCGACGGGTCTCCGGTCCTTCAGCCCAGGACTCTGATCCTCACCAGCACCGACGTGTTCCTGCTGGACGAGGACTACGTCAGTTATCCTCTGCCGGACTTCGCTAAGGAACCTCCGTCCAGGTGAGAAACCAGGAGGGTTAGTGCTTCAGTCTTTGCTCTCGGTGGACTTGGCCGACCAAGACCTTTTTAAATAAACTGCTGACTTTCTAGCAAACAGCACTAAGTTACAAGCTTGTTTTAATACAGACTGTAGTTTGATTACAGCCATAAACCTCCACACAGCAGCTGCTGGCTGAGCTCTGGTTGTTTAAATAAACTACAGAGAAGAGTTTAACCTGATCAATTAGATTAAAACAAAGTAAAATATTTGATTCAATGATGCTGAGCCTACCAGGTCCTGCTGCAGCAAAGCATCCCCAAACCATGACACCTCCACCTCCATGCTAATGTCCTAAGAACATCATTCCTGCTCTTTGTTTACCTAAACTTTAGTCTGGGCTTCGTGTTTTCCATTATTGAATAATTTATAACCTGTATCCTCTTGGTCTCCATGTTGTCGTCCCTGCAGAGAGCGTTACCAGCTCTGTGAGGCTCGGAGGATCCGGGATCTGGACCGGGTCTTGCTGGGATACCAAACCTACCCTCAGGCTCTGACCCTGGTTTTTGATGACCTGCCGGGCCCTGACCTGCTCTGCCACCTCACCATGGACCACTTTGCCGCCACCGGAGAGGAGGCTCCGCCCAGAGGAGTCGTGACCAAGAGAGGCGCTGAGGGCGAGGTGCAGTGGTGCATCTTCATCCCGGGAGCCGACTGCAGAGAGAGGCTTATCTCACTCCTCGCCCGCCAGTGGGAGGCGCTGTGCAGCCGGGAGCTTCCTGTCGAACTGACCGGCTGATTGGATGATGGGAATGACTATTGCCATGGGGACCAGTGTTTGGACCCTGACTGAGCCACCTGGAGGCGCTCTAAGGGGATCCATCACTTATTTTAAGGCCTATTATGCCTTGGTACAAATATCTGCTGCTGGAAAGCATGAAGGATTCAGAACTGCAGGTTTTTAAAAACAGGAAAACTGAACAAATACTTGATACTTAACAAACTGGTGTTGCACTACAGGGGGCGCTGCAGCATGTCCACAGGAGTTTAACAATAAATATTTAAGTTGATATAACCTTTAAAGAACTTTGCTCAGCACAGATGCCAGATACAGGGGCAAGCTGGTAGGAAAACTGTTTCTAAAAGTGTTTGACTGCTTTAAAACCAAAAGTTGATGTGTTTCATATTTATGTTTTCAGTCCGGTTCTGCTGCAATCTGCTTCTGAATTAATATATTAGCACACAGCCTCACGAGTTGCTTGGCACAGTCTACTCTAAACTTTTTATTTCTTGCACATTATAACAAATGGAGCTGTATTAATGAACTGTGTTGGAAACTTTTTATTAATAATAACAGGATTATTGCTTTGTGACAGATGGGATGTTTTCCATCCTGAAGCTGAAATTTGTGGTAAAACTAAGGTTTCTGGCAATGTTTCCAACATGAACTCTTAAATGTTATAATTACTCTTAACATAGTGTTATTTTATATATATATATTCACATTGTTAGTGTTTTATGTTTTTGTACATCATCATGACTGAATGGAGAGTCTGGGAGTATTGGGTCACCCTCCATCACTTTTGTCTCTGTTGGACTCTAAAGTTAAACTGAATCCTTCCTAAAAATACTTCTTCTTGCTTTGTTTCATGATGATCAGGAGGTTCTCTGAAGATCAGCAGGTTTTAACCTCAGAACGTTCCTGTAATGAAAGCAGAACATCACAAATAACTTCTGAGTTACTAAGCTGGTCCTTACAAGTGTAGAGAATAAAAACCTCAAAATATTGACAAGAGAAAGATTTATTAAGACTTTTTTTTTATATAAATTTGAAACGAATAAGGCTGAAACCCAGAGATCGCCCTGTGGTGTATCTGGACCAGAAGGGAAATGTCAATCAGCCAGTTAGTCTTTAATATCACACAACAAGGGCAACACACAGTGCTTTACACAAGACGAAACAGGAGGTAATAAACAGCTACCACAAAACAAACCAATGATAAACGAGGCTGGAAAAACAAAGCATAGTTAACAGAGGTGGCATTGGTTTGAAGGACTGGGGTTAATCATAAGGAGCACACAAAACACTAAGAAATATAGATTATTCTCTAAATTAAAAAAAAACCTAAACCCCACATTTATGTTCATCAGTTTGGAAAAAAATCAATAAGTAAAGGCATAGCAAATAAAATGATTTAAAATCAATATACAATCAAACTCGAAGAACAGTAAAACTACAGATATAATTCAGATAAGGTTAAATTAGGAATGAATCTTAGTAAAAGTCAGTAAATAGCCAAACCAGAGACTTGTGTCTTAAGTTTGCTTTGGCTCTAGTCAGGAACATTTTAAGTATAATAATGACTGCTAACGCCATGTAATAGTTTTGTACTGAATGCAACTTTTAACAGACCTCAGTGTTTGTTGTTTAGCTGTTTTAGATGAAATCATCAAATTCTTTAAGATTTCCCACCATAATTCGATCCCAACCCTGTGTGAGGTCTTTTAAACGCTGTTCAACAATAACAGAAAACATCTGAATGAGTCCCATCAGACGTTGCTCAGCAAGATTGGGATGAATTTATGATTAAAAAGCATCAAACACTTGATTCATTGAACTTCCTCCATTTCCTGTCTGCCAGTGCTGCTCATCATAAACTCCAACTTCCTTTCTGATGACACATGAGCTGCCTGGAAACATACTGTACCAGGAAGTGCCTGATCAGCAAACCCAGGAATCTGACCCGTGATTGGCTTTCTGTTGGTTCCAGGAGGTCAACGGACCGATTGGAAAGGATTTCTGTTCAGGCCTTTGTTCTTAAGGGGAAACTGCAGACTAGAGGGACATAGTTCAGCTGTCAAAGAGGTTGGAGCAAAACAGGATTTCTCTAGGAACAAAGACTGTAACATGACAAAGCATTTTTAAAGAACAAACCGGGTCAACAGGACTCCAGAGACCTGCTGCCACAGCTCATGGTTCTTGTTCCTTCACCAAAGTACAGCACTTTAATATTGGCTTTCTACTCCGAGCTAACGGCTTCAACATTCATTTATATTAAACAGATCCAGCTCGGTGTGGGGAAATGAATATTGGATCAGCGCTCTGATGAGTGAAGGAAACACTGCTGACCCAGTAAATACTGGGAGGGTTTTTGTATGTTATTTATTTATTGGATAATGAGCAAGAACATAAGACACCAGATGGATGAGAAACTGACAGCAGATCCTTTCCGTCTTCCTTTTCTCTTTCATAGAGCGTTTTCTTTTCTGTCTTTAGTAGCTTCCGGTGTCTCCATGCTGATTAGAGATATTTGTTTCTGTCCTGTCAGCAGCGAGTGGTTGTGGTTTCCAGGAAATTCTGTTTCTTTCTTATTTTTTATTATTTTTCTTATTTTTTTTTCCCCTTAAGGCTCAGTTTGCTAATCAAAGTCCTTTGTCCAGGTCCACACTCATAAGAGACATGGGTCAAAAAACATGCTTAATCTCAGTCTCGGCAACTTTTTCTGTTGTTTGTGTCAGCAGACTTGAAGAGTTTCCTGAGATTGTACGGGTGTCAGGTCCAGGGAAAATAAAGTAAAAACACCAAACAAATAAAACGTGACAGGAAAACATCTTTTACATCAAAATTCCAATAAAAATTCAGTGATTTAAGATCTGGGTTTTTGAGCATAAACAGCTTGTTGAGGATCTAGTCACTGCACTTCTATCAGATTTAAGTCGGGACTTTGACTAGACTGCTCTAAAATCCTTGTTTTGTTTTTGTTGACCCAATCAGCGGTGGACTTGCTGGTGTACCTTGGATCATTGCCCTGCTGCATAACACAACTGTGCTTCAACGTCTGATGGCCGGACATTCTCCTTTAAGATTTTCTGGTTGAGCAAAATTTGTGGTTCCATCGACTACTTGAATTTCTCCTGGTCCTGAAGCAATAAATCATCCCCAGACCATCACACTGCCACCACCATGTTTGACTTCTGGCATAATGTTCTTTTATGAAATGTTATGAAATTTTTACACAAGATGTAACAAGCTGCTCACTTTCCAAAAACGTCCACTTTTGTCTTGTCACTCCACAGAATATTTTATTAAATGTCTTGTGGATCATCAAGATGTTTTCTGAAAAACATAGCATGGGCCTTCATGTATTTTTGTTCAGCAATGGTTTTAGCTTTGGAACTCTCCTGTTGATGTCATTTTGTCTCTTTCAACTAGTTAGACTTGCAGTGCTTTAGATGTCATTCTGCTTTGGTATGTAACCTCCTGGAGGAGTTGTTGATGCACTATTTGAGAAATCAAGAAAAATAATGCTGATCACTCCTGGTAAAGTTCACCGCTTGTCCATGGTAAAGCCCTTTAACTCACTGATGATCATTTTAGGGCACTATTGCTAACATCTACACCTGATTATTTTAAAGTTTAGACTGAGTAGCATTACCACTGTAAAGATATTGTTAATACTAACTAAAGCACTATAATATGCCGACATGAACGTGAAAAGCTAAGTGGTCAGATTTTCAGACTTGGTTCCGTTGTATTAGCATGTTAAAGCCAACTATAATTTTAACCTAAGCACTTATAAGATGGTTTTTGCCCCGGAGTCCTAAAGGCCTGGGCAGACCAGCTAAGTGGGATTCTGCATCACCTCTTCAACCTTAGCCTGGCCCAGAGAGAAGTTTCTATTGGTGCTTCAGGCATACCGCCTTGTTACAGTACAAAAGAAAGCTCATCTATCAGTCCTCAATGATTATAGACATGTTGCCCTGACATCGCACATTATGAAGGTCCTGGAGAGACATGTGTTCGCTTACTTAGTCCCACTTGAGCAAACCAAACTTATCTTTGTTTGAGGTAGGTGTATAAAGATGCCTTTATACACCTTCCTCAACAAGGCCACTGTCATCTAGATAAAGCAGGCAGAACTGTGATAATTATGTTCTTTTATTTCTCCAGTGCATTTAACACAATTCAGCCTGATTTGCTTTGTCACAAATGGGGGCCTAAACGATCCCTGGAAGACTACCTGTGTGTTTAGTCAGGGTTTTTTCAGATCCACTGCAACACAGACCACTGCAGGAGATTTTTCCTGCCCACCGCCATCACCAACTACAGTGACTCTGAAGAAACTTGGTCAACTGGAGTTACTACAACATTTAATTTCCTCTTTCGGATTAATAAAGTATTTTTTAATTTAATTTAACATGCTATCATTAGCCTTAGCATTCGAAGGACTATGTGCACATCTAATTATTCATATTTTTTGAGTAAATACTGTTAGCTATTTCATTCTACTGTTGATAACTTAAGTACTTCCACATAAAATTATTGCTTTATCAAGTTTACATGAATATTCACAGCTTCTTATTTTAATTAACAAACTGAAAAGGATAAGCATTGTCACAGAGCTAAGCTATTACTTTAGCATGCTAACTTTAACATTCAAATGTAGTTAATTTGATTACCAAACTTAATAATATTAATGTGATGGAATTTCAAAGTTAACGTTGATCATAATTCAGCACTTCACGGTCCTTATAATAGCTTTAGTATGCCAACGTCAACTATCCACAGATAGTTATTCTAATTTTTACTCTAAGTAGCATTAGCATGCTAAAGCTAACATTTTTTTAACTAAAAGCATTTTAACATGCCAACATTTGCGCTCACAGCTAAAAAAAATGTTTTTACCAAATAGTCTTGGTGTTCGATTATTGCTAACATAAATGTTGCTAACTAATGCTATGTGATAAGATAATAGCTTTAGTACACTAACATTAACATCCACAGCAAATAATTCAGATTTTCAGACTGCTAAGAATAATGTCCACATCCAATTATTCTGATTTTTTTCACCAAATATTAGCCATCTCATGTTAATGTTAATGAAGCTAAAGCCTCACTGACATGATAGTGTACAACAAATATGAAATGGATTCAATCGGATTTCTTTTTTTATTTTTTATTTTACTGTTTTAAAGACAGATCATCTGCTGACAGCTAAAAACAGTAAAATCATTATGCTCATCACTTCAAATAACCCTAGTGGTGTTCCTACTGACTGAAAATGGAAATAAAAGGTGCATAATTATAACATAACTGCCACTAAGGTAGTGTTTGCAATAAAAAGCACAACTGTCTAAGCCCAATAAACCTAAATAAGCTGACTGTGACTACATCACAGGTCTCAGATTTCATTTACTGACTTTAACTCTTTTTTTTATTTAATTTGATTTACTTATTTAGAGAAATCTAGTATAATCTAGCATGTTCCATATTCTAGTTTGGTAACCTGTGTGCAATAGACCTACGACAGACTTGCATGCCAGAGCCAAGACACACCAAGAGTCAAGAAGGTATCAGTTATTGAATAAGTAAATTCAATAAGTAAAAGTCATTAATTGAACCAACTAAAACTTGAAGAAACCATGCACTATGTAGGCAATTTTTATGTTTAGGTTAAACAATTTATTGACTAGAGACTTGGTGGAAGCTGTCTCGAATGTTGTGACTAGATGTCTGGGGATTACATTGTGCAGATGTGTGTGGAACATCTGGCACGGTGTGCTGCATAAAGTTTTCTGTAAGCATTTTTTGGCCAGCTTACTTATCGCCTGTATCCTGCCATTGTTTGACAAACTTGCAATTTGATCTTTAACCCGGTGTGTGGTCACACTAGCTCCCACTGTGCCTGCTGATCATGTCAGTCTTAGCTAAAACAGGAAGAAAGTCAGCTTTCACATTTTGTTCTCTTTTTTTATCCTGAGAAGCAGACGGAGTCGTGTCAGCTGATGAGGAAATCTATTTAAATGGTAATACTGTAGTGGGACGACACAGAGGAAAAATCCTCCTAAGACTTCCCGTCTAGTAAAGAGATGATCTCTTACAACATTCCTCTTAGAAAGAACATATTACAGTTCTGGTCTGAGGTTTGCATCCAATCATTATGGCTTCAATGTCATATTATTTTGGATCTTCTGATGATGTATTTGAGCTGTTATTTTTCCAGGGTGTTTAAATAAATTCCACAAGTTTGAATTTGTTGTAGGTTTTCCCAACTAATATTTGAATAGATATCCTTTAACAAATTGCAGAGAAATCACACATTAGTAAGGTCCTGGCATCATTCTGACTGTATATTTGACTCCTCTTATTGACAGAATTGGTATAGTTCAAAACCAGTTGGTTTCCTGACATCGATCTGGGTTTAAAGCAAAGTCCAATAATTTTAAATATTCTCTAGATTTTTGCTTTGGGGAGGCTATTCTGAATGTGTATTGTTCAGTTTTGGGTTTTTTGATCATTTTCCTTTGGGAACAATGTTGTTGTATTATCATTCCACCCTGGACAAAGATTGGTTCACTTAACCATTAAAAGTCCCAATAAACTAGAAGTGTGATTAAAATATTTGAAATTAAGTATTGTATTTAAGAAATGGTTCAGCCATATGTAGGATTAGATTCCTCTTATCAGTGATGGAAGTTTAATATTTGGTTCAGGCATTTATTTCAGGTAAATTACGTCATTGTGATGCACCTATTGCAACTGTAAAGCAAACCCTTAACCAATATTGTTAGCATCAAGCCACTGTTACATGGGTACGCTTGCTATAATGGGCAGTTGCCATGGATAGGATGACGACCTGCCCTCATACAAATCCCAAATATAACCCCAGTGAAATTCCACCTAGTACTTGTGATGCTGTCTGATGTTTCTACACGGCATCCTCTGTGTCTGCTGCCTGATGACACCATCACCCAAATCGTGATGCCACAGGGTGTGGTCTCTGGTACCAAATTACAAATGGATTTGCGGATTCTTTTGTCGTCTTTTTTGTCCTATTGAACACTCAACAGCATCTTTATTAGATCCACCTTTTCAATCGCTTGTTAACACAAATAACAGATCAGCCAATCACAAGGCAGCAATTCAGTGGATTTAGTTATCTAGATGTGATGATTACATCTTGCTGAAGTTCATCTAATGGAATTTTCATGCATAACTGTCTCTTCTGGTTTACATGGTTATTATGGTCTGAAAATAAGGAAACAACCAGTAGTGTGGATGGAAAGGCCTGTTTGATGTCAGAGGTCACAGTAGATATGGCAGACCAGTTTAAAATGATTGAAAGGCAATAAATAAAGACTGGTTACAACCAAGGTATGCAGAATACCTGCTCTGAACACACAACATGTAGAATAACAGGAAACTGAGGCTACAATTCACACTTTCTCACTGGACAATAACAGATTGGGAAAATGTCTGGTTTGACGAGTCTCAACTTCAGCTACAGCCTTCAGATGGTCTGGTTGGAATTTGGTGTGAACATCAAGAAAGCATGGAATCCAACCTGTCCCATATCAACTGTTCAGGCTGCTGCTGGTGGTGGTGGTGGATATTTCTTGGCCCCCTTTGGGCCTCTAATCCCCACAGCCTGCTTGAGTATTGTTGCTACGCATGTTCATCCCTTTATTACCACAATGGTCCCATCTTCCAGCAGAATGATGCACCATGTCAAAAAGCTCAGATCTCAATCCAGCAGAGGACCGCTGGGATGTGGTGGAACAGGTGATTCTCATCGTGGATCTGAAACAATTGTGTGATGCTATATGTCAGTATGGATCAAAATCTCTGTGTGTCGTTTCTGACACCGTGTGGCATCTCTTGCTGTCGTTGCAGCTGCAGAGAGCAGGTTCACAGACCGCTCATTGATACCAGGTTGTGGATTCTGTGCAATGGAGAATTTTGACCATTCTGAAGACAGAACTGTCTTAAGGCACTCCACCCTCAACTTCACATCAGACCAGGAATCGGCCCACTACAGACCAGTCTCCTTGACCTCCCACCTGATAAAAACCACGGAGAGGCTCATTCTCACCCCCCTCTGCACTGTGTTGAGTCCCACCTTGGACCCGTTGCAGTTTGCCTAAAGGCCCAACATTGGAGAGGAGGACGCTGTCATCTACCTGCTCCAGTGGGTGCTCATCCACCTAGAGACCATCGGGTGCAGTGTGAGAGTTATGTTCTTCGACTTCTCCAGCGATTTGAACACTGCTGCTGCGGGGAAAGCTGGAAGACTCGGGAGTGGATGGACACCTTGCTGCCTGGACCATTGATTACCTCACTGACTGGCCACAGTAGGTGAGGCTGCGCAGCTGTGAGTCAGAGGTGGTAGTCTGCAGCACTTGGGCCCCACAGGGTACTGTTTCTTTTCACCCTTTACACCGCCGACTTTACCTACAATAAGGACAGCTGTCACCTCCAGAAGTTCTCTGACGACTCAGTCATTGTGCGCTCTGTGTCTGGGGGGGAACGAGCTAGAGTACCGGTCGGTCACCATGGACTTTGTGGACTGGTGTGAGCACAACCGCCTGTGTTTGAACACCGGTAAGACGAAGGAGATGGTGATCGAATTTAGGAGAAGGACACCACCTCACTCACCAGTGAACATACAGGGGAAGGACACTGACATGAGGTGTTTACCTCAACAATAAACTGGACTTGTCCTATAACACCAACACCCTGTACAAGAAGGGCCAGAGTCGCCTCTACCTTCTGAGGAGACTGAGGTTCTTTGGAGCGTGCAGGCCTTTGTTCAGGAGTTTTTATGACTCTGTCGTAGCCTCTGCCATCCTCTAGGCTGTCGTCTGCTGGGTCCCAGGCAGTACAGAGTGAGATAGGAAGAGACTGAACAAGCTGGTTAGGAGGGAGGGCTCTGACCAGGGCTGCCCACTTGACTCTGTGGAGGTGGTGGGTGAGAGTAGGATGTTAGCCAAGCTCACATCCATCATGGACATAACCTCTGACCCACTGCACCGGACTGTAGAGGAGCTGAGCAGCTCCTTCAGTGACTGACTGAAACACCATCAGTGCAGGAAGACAGCGCTACCGTAGGTCCTCCATCCCCACCACTGTCAGACTGTTCAATTTTACTATATAATAACTTGTATAATAACCTCTGTATTTGTAAATACCGGCAATCATTGTCACGGTAGCACAAATTACCTCCCCTTTTTACTGTACATGAATAATTTTATTTTATTTTTTGATTTTATTCTATTATTACTACTATCTGTACCCTACTTGTGTGTTACTATGAGCTGCTGGAACAAGTTTATTTCTCCATTGTGAGATCAATTAAGTCTATCTTAATTTAAGTTAAAATGGGTCCAATGCAGTACAAGCAAGATGTGCCTAGTAAAGTGGCCAGTAAGTGTACGTTCATGTTTGTGAGAAACGCTCACCTCAGAAATGTTGGATGTATTTTTGCTACTTTTACCTCCATAGGACCACTCCAACTGTTCCAGTTGCGGTGAAACATTTCACCAGTACCTCTGCTGACACCACTGGGGATCAAGTGGGAGGAGATGACCTCTGCTGGGAGGTTCCTGTCTTTGCCAGTTTCTGTTATATTGTCTTCCTAGATTAGAGGAAAAAGACAGCAGCAGTCGCTCCCAGCCTCCACTGCTGGACACTGGGCTCAGACTAGCTTGCTGCTGTAATTTGTTGGTTATTTCCTCGCACATCAGGCTCAAAGAGTGCGAGGAATCTGCTGATAACACCGTCGACGCCTGGATCCACCCTGTTGTTTGTTATTATAAGAACATTTTTTTTTTTTCTGCCCGTTTTTGCACCCATAAGAAGGAGGTAACTTTCAGTTGTCTGACAGTTATTCCTGCTGGAATGTCCATTGTGTTCCTGAACAGAGGATGTTGCTATCCATGTGTTTTTTCCTGAACTGAGTTGTTCAGGTTGGATTTCCAGATTAAGTGTTGAGTTAGATTTTAATCTCTGAACATTTACTCAGCATTACGAAGATACTGAAGCTTTATTTTACCCTCTGGATGTAAGACTTGGAGCCATGTTGGTGTTTCTGCTTCTGTTGCTCGATTTCTGCATCCAAACTTCAGGACAACAACAGGTAAACCAACCCAGACTAATTTCTTTCACTTTTTCACCTGAGCTCTAAATTAGCAGTTGTCCTCTGAACACATTTTCAGCCCCAGCACTGCCTTCCAGATTTCACTTGTTTTAGGTAATGTCCTGCCATTTCTGCTGAATGAATGAAAAGGCACATTAGTTGCAGGCAGGAGCAACCTGGACAAAAACCTTAGTTATTAAACTCTGAGACAGTAACAAAAGTTCTTTCTATTGATTCCTGGCTTTATTCGTTTTTTATTCTCCAGTTAAGGCTATTAAATATATCAAACAGTATTGATAAACTGGGACTGCAGTGTGATTTTGGAGGTTGATGTAAAATCCGAGGGCCAGTGAATACGTCCCATCCTCACACTTATTGAGTACGATCTTCTGCAGTCAGGATGCTTCCTGTTCAGATATTTTACTTTCTGGGAGTTCAAAATTAGACATCTGGCTCTATATGGAAAATGAAAATGTGAAAAATGTATTTTCAGAGTTGCTGTTTAGATAAAGCAACTCTCTGGCAGTAACTGCAAAGCTTAAATTCTACAATTTGCAATGTGAACTTATTGAACAAAAGGTGAAATAATCAAGATCTGGAACTCCTACATTTCCCATAAAACCCTTCTTCTGCTGCCCTCTGTCTGAGGCATTCAAGTGGGATTCAAGGTGTAGCATTGTATTGAGTTTGTTCATCCCTGAGAGACTAAACTTTCAGTTTTAAAAGTGAATAATTTTTTATTTTGACTGGAATATTTTTTCTGTGGAGTTCCTCAGGCTTCGTTCCTCGGACCTCATCTTATTTGTCTTTAGGGCTTTTACCGTTATGGCTCCCAGCTTAGGGAATGCATTGCCATTACAAATTCTAGGGACATTTTCTTAAGCCATTGGCTTATAAGGCTTATGTCTTTGAGTCCTAGTATAGGATATTTATTTTATTTTGATTTTATTTCTTTCCTGAGGTCTGTGTCGTGTGTTATTGATACTTAAAAAAAAATTCTTATTCTAAGTATTTTATAAAGTTTTATTTTCTAATGTGTTTTATTTCTTTGCAGTCTTTTATGTTTAGCACTTTGTTCAGTGCTAAGCCACTTGGTCTCTTTGGGGTCTGAGAAAACATCCACTTCCATTTCTTTGCAGATGACTCTCAGATTTACCTGGCTCTAACATCAAATAAGACACGCTTCACCAAGCCCCTACTAAAGTATCTTGATAACATCAAGACATGGCCAATCTGTTTTGCAACCCCATTGTGTTCAAAGCTCTGCTGCCCATAATTTCACAAGACCCGACAGACATGATGAGCACATCTCTCTAGTTTCTCCTCTCTCCATGACCTCCCTGTGAGCCACAGAACTGATAGTAAAATGCCCCTTTTAGTTTATAAATCCCTAGGAGTTGATGTCCTCTGTACCTCTCTGACCTGCTTCAACCTGAGGCTTCTTAGCAGACTTTTAGTATCCCCTAAACAAGGCTGAAGCTTAGTAGAGATCAGACATTTTCAGTTGTAGAGTAGAATGATGAGGAGTAGAGCGATGACGGAAACTGTCTGATCACAGGCAGCTTCCAGGGCATCTGACAGCCAGTGAGTGAAGGCCAGCATACACAGGGAACACCTTTTAGACAGCATTGCTGAAAGAAAAACTGTTTGAGGTGAAGTGAGTCATCACAAAGGATTGCATGAATCAACTCAGTATAAATTAAAGCTCTCTGGATTGGTGTTTGTGTATAAAAGCCATTGATAATGTCAATGATGCATGCTCTTTCTGTCAGACTGCCCCTCCAGGTCGCTGTGATGTTCCTCAGAGGTTAGCCGTTCACACCGACTGCAGCTCCTGCGCTGTCAGCATCACTGCCAACTGTCCGCACGGCTTCACCAAGCTTGACACCACCAACTGCAGGTAAGCACCAGGTCACAAGCCCTAGATTATCAGTAGTGCATGACCATGGATGATTCATAAATGTGGCTTTAGTTGAAGTTGAGAGTTTCTCATCCTCATCTTCTCTGCAGTTATGTGGTGCAGATCGGTGGCAGGGAGGTGGAGCTTGAGGGATGTCAGCACTTGTGTGTGGAGAACTTCATGCATCCACAGTGCTGCCCTGGCCACTGGGGTCCACTGTGTCTCTGTGAGTCGATCCACTCAGGTCAAATCAGCTTTAATGCTTTGTTCAGACTGACAGCAGCACCTGTGTCATTCATTCTTTGTTAGGACTTAGAGCATAACAATGGAATAAAATCCTTAAATCTGCAGCCTCCTTAAGAATATAAACCTTGAAAACTGAAAAGATTTCTGTATGGGTTTAAAGGAACACCTCTGTAATCGCTAATTCTGGGATTTGTCCTTTACTGGATTGCAGTTTTTTCCTGCATTTACAGCCTCACAAAGCAACTTTTCTATCTGAAGAGCCTTGATCATCCCAGCCACTTAATCATTTCACCTCTCAGGCTTAATGAAAAGTCAACAAATATTAGTGTTTTTGTGGACTTTTGTTAGGAACCCTGATTCAATCTTGGACTGCAGCTTCAGACTTGATGAGAAAAAGGTTAATCTCAGTTGTGACAATTTTTGTAAAGTAAAGCTTTTACCCAAAAAACATTAATAAATGATGCCCACATTGGATTAGTCATGAATTGCATACAAATACATCTCAATTACTTTAAATGTCATTAAAAGTTTATTTATTTCAGTAATTCAACGCAAAATGGAAAACCCGAATATAGTATAGATTAATTAAACACAGTTATATGTTTCACTGGTTTATTTTTGTTTGAATATTAGACCCATAAAATATGGAGAAATGTGAGTCTACTGAAAGTTTGTGCATGTACTATACAGTATATTGACTGAGTCCATTCAGCATATGGACTCAATACTCGGTTAGGGCTCCTTTTGCATGATTTACAGCATCAATGCAGTGATCAGCCTTGCAGGTTGCTTTAATGGCTTAATACAAGGCCCCTGTTTTTCTTCCACAAGTTTTCCTTCCACTCAACCTTCTATTAATGTGCTTGGATATGCAAACAGCCAACTTTTTTGGCAATGATCATCTGTGGCTTACCCTCCGTGTGCAGGGTGTCAAACTCTGTCTGAGGGACAACTATGTAAAAAGCAGTCGTCCTCATGATAGTGTAGGCCGTCCCATAAAAATTCTATATTAAAAATGCTTTTTTAAATTTGGTCTGGTATAAAAATTCTATTTGCTGAAAAATTGAGGTTTGGATTTTCATTTGCTGTAAGCCATAATCAGCAAAGTTAACAGAAATAAATACTTGAAATATATTACTCCTTGTGTCACGAATCTATATGAATTTCACTTTTTAATTAACCATTGAAATAAATAAACTTTTAGAACTTAAATAAATAATCACATTTAAATATCTAAACCTAGACTGAGACCTTTTGTGCAATATTGTTCACCGAATACTGTATTAGATATTTATGTATTTAAGGTGTGGTTTGTTTAAAGTTTTTTTTTTGTTTGTTTGTTTTTAATTACACATAACTAAAAATAGTTTTTCTTTGGCCTAAAATTGGCTTAATGTACCTTAATTGTAGCACTCCTGAAACGACTTGTCTCGGCCAACTGAGAGGCGGGTTTTTGTTTTCTTGGCTCATGATTGGTTCTTTAAATGATGGATATTTTTTCCACCAATCGGATCACATATTGTAACAGCTGAAGTTTCTCTGTGCTCGCTTTCAGTTCTCACTGAGAGGGTTTGACTCCCTTAAAGGTAAAAACTAATGTAGTATCATCGTCCATGTAGAATGTAGTTTACATTTTCTGTTTTTTTGTCTTTTTAATTCACAAAATCACCAACTTAGTGAGGTGTATGTGTGTAAGACTGAAAACCCCGTCATTGGATTGCAGTCAGTCACAAAAGGCGTTAGCTTGTTCATTTCGGTTGAATTAAACTTTAGCAGCTCCAATAAATGAATGTTTTACATTTAATGAATAAGACTTTATGTTAAAGGTTCAAAGTCTCTTAAATAAGGAATGAACGAAGTGAAAGAAGGGGATATATTCCATTTACATAAATGCTAAAGCTACCTCCGCGTTTCATTAAAGGGCTATTTCACAGTTTTTTATAGGGAGTCCTTTTGGACTTTTTGGACCCGGGTGCACCATAAAGTGGAACTAAACTCCAAATAAACTTTTTTTTTTTTTGCAGATAAACTGTATAAATTGGGCCTTAAGAGTGCCATCTTTGTGTTAGCTTGTTTAATTTTGCAATATTTGTCCTAAAACCGTATTAGTGCTGCCCACTTCGGGTTGAACGGTGGCTACTGCAGTTGAATTTACTTATTGGTTCAAACGGTCCAGCTCGGTCCATGTCTACGTCAGAGCCCAGCGTTCGGGTAAAAAAGCATCTCACTCAGACCTGTTCTGTCCTCCAGTGCCACAGCGGCTCGAACTGAGAAGGCTCAGGCCCGCTGGGCCCCTGTGGGGAGGTTTTTCCAGAATTTGTCTGCTTTTACATTGGGGTTAGTTACACTTTAAAGTGTAGTACACTAGTTTAAAGTGTGTACACTTTCAAGTTAGTTGGCCCCTCAGTGTCTCTTGGCCCTGCCAAGAGGGGCTCTTGGCTCTGGGGTATGTCACAAAGGTTGTGATCTATAAAAAACAAACTTGACGGGAGGATGTGCGGTCCCTCACGCAAACTCTGACCTGTATGTAGGCTCGTTTTGGAGACGGGTTAAAAGATTACAGGAAAATCTGACTGCTTGGAAGGAAAATATAAAGAAAAGAAAGGTGGTTGTATCTTAAGTTTACAACATTAGTGATAAATGGTGTTTCTCTGTCCCATATGCCATTATTGCTGATGTAGTTAGACCAACAGAAATCCTTCATCTTTAATCTCCTCCATTTCAATTCAATTCAATTCAGTTTATTTATATAGCACCAATTCACAACACATGTCGTCTCAAGGCACTTCACAAAAGTCAGGTTCATACATTCCAATTAATCTTAATCATTGAACAGTGCAGCCAGATTCTGTTATTTATTCAAATTGGATAAAAAGTTTTTCTATCTAAGGAAACCCAGCAGATTGCATCCAGTCAGTGACTTGCAGCATTCACTCCTCCTGGATGAGCATGTAGAGACAGTGGACAGTCACTGGTCTTGACTTTGCAGCAATCCCTCATACTGAGCATTTCCTATTTGTTTGTTTGCAGCGTGCCCAAGCTGGTCAGGAAAGACCTGCAACTTCAATGGAGTCTGTGTGGACGGAGACGTCGGCAACGGCACCTGCATCTGTGATGTCAGTTTACCTTCCTGCTGGGTTTTATTACTGCCATGTAGACCTGACAGAGCAGAAAACTTCTTGGATATATGTATCCAAACTTTGCATGCCAGTAGTTTATTTGGGCAGTGAGATGTAAATGTTTAGTGATAGTGACTGAGATGCTAAAGCTGACAGAATACAGTGGGAACATTGTAATGATTAACATCAGGAAAACGTGGGGTTATTGTTATCACAGTATTTAGCGGTCATGTAAGCCTACTTTTCACCAGTTATCAAACAAACTTGTCAGAAAATCAAAGCTTATGGTTCAAGTTGACAGATTTTATTTTTCATTTGCCTTCAGGGGATTTTCAGCTGCGACACCTAGTACTTTCTTTTTAATGCTATATTTATGTAGTTGTTTGTGTAATACATTTAAAAGAGAATAACATTTCCAATTCAACATTTTATTCCAGAAATGTAGTTTGTTTTAATACATGTTTTTTAATTTATTTCAGGGACTTCCATATTTATCTTACAGCTTTTTTGCTTCCTTCTGTTGTGTTAAACTCAGGAGTATCTGAACAAGTCAGGTTTCTGATGGTCTGACTTCATTTTAATTGTACATACATCTGCTCCACCAAGGCTGCTAGACAGCACTGTGACAACATTCACATTATTTGACCCGAAATTGTTTTGTTCTGTATGGAAGATGTATGGAAGATATAGGCATTTTATTTACGTGCATGGGTTTTTACAACAAATAGAATAAAAAGGAATCTTTTTCTCTCTGCAGGAGGGTTTCTCCGGGTTTGCTTGTCAGGAGTGTAAAAATCCGAATGCATTTGGGAAAAAGTGTGATAAAGGTAGGCTGTCTCTCTCTTTGTTTGACTTTTTAAGGCTTTTCATTGTGTCCTGCAGAGAAAAATGTCTGCTGCTTCGAGGAGCTGAAATAGTAAAGAGAGATCCTTTAACCCATATAAGTTTGTTTAAGTCTTCAGTGTGTCGAAAGTCCATCTATTCAAAGACATTTGGATTATACTAAAACCAAGGTTCAGTGTAGCAGCAGCTAGGCCATGAGGACTGCAGTAGCTTAGAGGGGTCAGGGGTCCCGTGTAAACAGTGTGTATGCATAAAAACTTTGTGGCGCAATGTTTCACACGGAGCTCGGCATGTACAAAAAGGATACATGAAAATGTGCGGCAGCTTTTTCAGTAGACAATAATAAACTACAGAGAACTAAAATCAGCTAAATACACTGAAATATGACTCCATTCAGTTTTATTGAACTCATGCAGCTACAAACTTGATGTTTATTCATGGTTTGAGCTTTTATGGTTTAAGCCCCAACGATTAATCATATTTAGCCTCATACAATAAAGTAACACACCTCAGAAATGATGGAAACAACCTCAGATGGATGTAAACTGCACATTTTCACTGTAAATCATCTAAGGGACACTTTCATTCTCACTGAAAAGGAAAACGTTGTCGGATCAGCAGATTAACTCCTAACAAGTCAGGTTTGATGATTCCTAAGGTGGACAAGCTGGAGACAATCACACATGTTCATAAATAGCTGCGAGAGTTGAGTGTAATGGAACGATGGCAGCTTTAGCTCAGCTGGAGGACATCACCAATGGAAGAAGTCAGAGGGAGCGTTTCTTTCAGAGATCGTACCGACCTGCTGGCACATGATGATGCATGGCTTATCAGCCGGTTTAGAGGACAATCATCTTGGAGCTCTGCATGCAGCTGCCCTCAGTGTACAGAGGGCAACCAGGAGGAACCGTGCGTCTCCAGTGCCGCTTGATCTTCTCACTACGCTGCGGTCCTTTCAACCTGAGCTTCTCAGAGGGAGCTGACTGACAGGTCGGGTATTTATCAGTCAACCCTGAGTCAGGGCATACCAGCCATATGGGTCGGCCTAATCTGTATGTTGCTCAGATATAAACTGTGGATCTCCTTCGCAGCGAGGAACAGATTCCCAAATGCAGTCAGAGCTATGGACTGCGCTCATACTGCTATAAGGGCCCCATCTGTACATGAATATGCTTTATACAATAGAAAGCCTCGTCAGCTCATGATTCCTTTATACTATAATAATTATAATTAATATTATTATACTATTATTATACTATAACCGTTGTGTTGGGAACAAACTTCAAGCAGGCTTTGTGTGCGATGGCTGGCATTTAGGTCATTTGTTTTTAATGTGACCTCCTGGATCATTTTACAGATTTAATGTACTTCACATGCTTTGTACGTGACCGTCTTCCTGATAGAAGTATGGGAGGCATATTCACGCCAGCTATCATCGAGCTCAATGCAGAATTAACTATTTTATGCCTGAGACCCCTGGGGTCTCATTTATAAACATGGCGTACGCACAAAACAAACTGGCGTACCTTACTTTCCTCATAATGGTTGTGATCCATAAAACCAAACTTGATTGGAGAATGCGCAGTCAGTCACACAAACTTTCGTGGACGTATACGTATGCTTGAAGACGGAAAACCAGCAACATGATGGAGAGGTGAGGAATTGAAACCACACCGCGTCATGATTCTTCTCAGACGTTCAACTTCAGTCCATATCAAACTTTACTCTTAGATCAGCGTCATCATAAGCATTCAGAACCGCAGTGTTATTTATGCTGGTGCTGGTGAACCATAACTATACATAAGGACCCTTCACATAAATAAAAAGGCCAATAAGTCAACTTCAGTCTTAAATCAAAGTCCTCACATTTCATCAAAGTTTTCTCACCATCCCATCGATTTCTGCCTCGTTGAAATTGCATTTCTTTGCTCTTTTTACCGTGGTTGCCAATGGTAACCATGACAAAATATTGATCAGCTGGCTCATTTAAATACACGTTGACGTTCATGAGGTGTTTTGCATTGATCATTTATGGTTGAATGTGGCGTGTACGGACCAGAACATGAGCCAGAACCTTTTACCAGATGTTAAGGTGCAGCTGTGATTTAACAAGGGGAAACTGCTTGCTGGTGCACGTAGGCATAGTTTTATAAGTCTGGATTTTCTTTGGTGTGCATCATTTTCAGCTTTGAGGTGTACGTACGCTTTTAGTATAGATTCTAGGCAGTGTTTTATAAATGAAATCCCTGATCTTTTAATTTAAGACTGAATCATTAGTGCTGTCTTTTGGAGATGCAGGTGGGGTTGTCAGTCATGTACACATCTAGATGCGGTCGGCTTCATCTGAAACCAAAATCCATAAGAATTTAATGTGAAACTAACTTTTAATGAGCCGGAAAGGCTTTGACAGGACTTTTATTTACTTTAAATCTAACTTACAGTGCCAGACAGGTTATCATGAAGGGTTCACCTGTGTGGCTCACCTGGAGCTGCTCCGCCGCCCTCCATGAGTGTTTAACAAGGTGAATAATGCTTTGGAATATTTTCCTGGTTGTCAGCAGGATGTACAGGCTGCTTTTCACCACTAGGTGTCTCCAGGGCAGACGAACAAAGCTTTCTGCTTGAACCTGTTAGGATGTGCTGCTTACTCTGCGACGTGGGGGGGGGGGGATTGGGTGCATGGTCGGGCCCAGAAGGTGCAAAGTCAGTACCATGCAGTAGAAATCAAACACCCCTTTTTATTTATCAAGGGGAAATCTAAGGGATTTATGGGATTATGTGTTCTAATTATCAGCTACTTACCTGTACTGTTTTTGTATAAACAACATATCATTTTACAGTTTAACAAATTTTCTTATTTCAATGAGTTTTTTTAATTTCCATATGAATCTGTCTTTAACCATCCGCAGCATCACTGCTGTAACGAGCTTCTTTCACTCAGCTGCTCTCCTCAGATCAAGACCTGAGGTTCTCTGCTAGTTAAAATATTATCAAACATATTCCTACATATCATTCTGCATCCTTTGTTTTCGTGGCTGAAGAGACAAAAATTGCAACCTGATGCAAAAATATGTGCAAATTGGTCCCATCTGCCGGATCTCATGGGTGCAATTGATCCTCTGTGTGTTTAGTGTAAACTTCCAGCAAATCGTTTGCCAAACAGGAGTTTGTGCTGCTTTGTGGATTCCCCTTTCTGTGTTTTATGAAAGAGAACAAAGAACATATATGATCAAATGATGGGATTATTTATGAATCACATGACTTTGTGTGTGTGTGCAGTGTGTGACTGCGTGCACGGAGTGTGTAACAAAGGTCCCGATGGTGACGGACAGTGTTTGTGTCAGCCGCCATACACTGGGAGGCGCTGTGACCAAGGTAAGAGGGTTAAATGCAGACTGCAGTGAATAAGCCACCCAGAATGAGAGCAAACTGTAGTGTTGCTTCAGTTTGAGCTTCAAGTGATCATTTAATGAATCAGTTAACTAAATACAAGGAAGAAAGAAATAAAAGATCCTGGCTGCTCGACCGCTTGCTCATTTTGTTTTGTTTTGGTTCTAAGGAGTCTCACTTCCTTAGTGAAGTAGTGAAGAATGAATGTTTCCATTGAATTTTCTAAGCTTCTAACTTACTTACTTTTCATGCTCTATATGTCGCAGTTTGTTGGAGCCTGAATCCTTTGAGTTTTCTTTGAGATTTCTGATTAATTCAACTAAAGACACGGGAACAAACTGCAGGTTACAAAGAAGCTGAAGATCCAGGTTATGTTAACCCGTCCCCTGAGTTTAAGCCTCACTGAGTCAAATATGGCAGTTAACAGTCCTCTGCAAAGACCCTCAGAAGACCTGAAGAACTGTTGATCCAGAGCACTTCATCAATCACACACTGCATCAGTAGTTCAATTCAGCCGAAACATTTGAGCTCCTCTGCTGTAGCTCAGGCGATCTGTGACATAAACCTACATACCAGATCAGATCAAAATGATGCATCATGAAAATGATTGACAGATTATCTTATTGTTAACAGAGGATTCCTTGACGCTGTAAAACATGGTGCTAATGCAGCATTTATAACCCTGTTTTTCAGTGTTTACTGCTGCTGTTGTTTTGTGTTGTTGTTGATAGTAAGCAGGGGGTGCCGTGGTTGCAGCTCCTTCTCGTACTGCAAAGGAGAAGAAAAAGAGGCAGGCTGTGACTGTTTGCCTGGGTACAGGAGGATGAAGGAGAACAGGTGTTTAGGTAAGGACACAGCAGCTGCTGATCTCAAGCAGGAAGAGAGGTTGTTGCTAATAAACCCCTTTTAAAGAGCAAAGCTGGGCTGTCGTTGTTTAACCTAGTTTAAATAAAGCCTAAACCATAGATAAATGATGCTCTGATGATGGTTCTGATGTTACTCTGTTAACTAAGCATCTGGGAACCTAATCCTCTCTGAACTAAACTGCTTCTCTCCTCAGTTTCATGCGCACAGAGAGACTGCGACGTCAACGCCCATTGCTCCACACAGGCCTCAAATATCAAATGCATCTGCAAACCAGACTATGAGGGTGACGGCAAGATCTGCATACCGAAAAACCCTTGTCTGGAGAACAACGGAGGCTGTCCCATCAACTCCACCGTTTGTGTCTTCAAAGGACCCAACAAGGTGAGGAGGAAACCCAGAGCAGGATCAAAATAATGGGAACCTCTGAAGCAGTGTTTGAATTCACTTGTTTCTTTGTCTCTTAGTCCAGCTGTGAGTGCATGTTTGGCATGTCACCTGTAGGTGGCAGCCCTGAGTACGGCTGCCAGCTCGTCTCTGCCTGCTCAGCTGACACCTGCGACCCCACGGCAGTCTGCCAGACCAAACTGGATGGGAAAGCCAGGTCAGATGGATTAGAGTACTTTACACAAGATCCAGCCCTCATTTCTTCACATTTTCCCTCCAGTCAGCCAGACCTCCTTCTACTCTTTTAAAGAGGCTTTGATCAGTAGCTCTTCAGGGTTCTTTAAAATATTTTCTGGCATTTTAGTTGTTTTAGTTTTTGAAAGTAGACAGACAGGAAGTGGGGTGGAGAGAGGGGGAAGTCGTGCAGCAGTGGTCTCCAGGTCAGGACTTGAACCAGGGACAGCTGTGTTGAGGACTGAGGCTTCTGAATACGGGTCGCACGCTTTACCGCTACACCGTGCATTGTGCCCCGAGGCTTTCTGAAACCTTCTCGTTAGAAGGTTTCTGTTTTGTTCTTTGCTAACCAGAAACATGATTTTATCACTATAAAAGAGCTGTTGGTTGAAAACCTGGCATACAGCACCTCAAGGTCAAGTGTCAGATCATTTTTTCCAGTTCACTGATGGTGATTCTTCCTGTCACAATCCTGCGTATCTGTCTTGTATTTTAATGGTGTAGAGAGTTACTCTGCCTTAGCTAAATAATGCTCCTGTATCACCTTTTTATACACCTAATGCTGTAGCATACTCCAGTGGGTCACCAGCTAATCCAGGCTGCCGTGTTTTAGGACATGTTGAAAAATCCTGCAGCCTGAGCAGCGCAGCTTTCTTACATGATGTTATGAGGGCCACTGCTGCAGCATTTACACAACAGCTCCTCAGATATCACAGCCATGACCCAATAATAAGATCGGGTCATCCAATGAAGCACTATGCGAAGGTGTGTCTGTGCTGCTGAAGATTCACTGACCTCGGCATGTCAAATGCTTAACTGTGACGTTGCACCAATCTGACAAACTCCGTCCTGATGCAGCAGAACGCTGAATGCCACGCCTTTGAACCCAATACAATGGAACTAAACACAACAGGAGCACATTAAGAACAACACTCATACTTCAAACATGTTCCATGAAATTCACTTAATTCTCCTAACATTTAGATGTGAGTCACATGTTTTCAGCAGACCAGGAAACAGCTTTCAGCTAATATTCAGCTTGGTTTACGGAAACATTTTTATTAGAAAGAATGCTAACCATCCTAGACAAGCATAATACTTTAACTTCCTTCAAATGACATTGGTCTGCTCATGTTCCTGATAAATCAGGTGTTTGTGCGACCCGGGGAAGATTGGAGATGGACGGCGTTGCTATGGGAACCTGATGGAGCGTCTCATCGAGCTGGACTCAAGAGGAGACCACAGAGGAAATCTGACCGGAGCCATCGCCTTGTTCGGTAAAACTGAACAAACACAAATATAAAAATCTTCCACACGGCTGAACTCCACTGAGGAGTTAAAACATTAAACCTCGCCTGAACTTTAGCTTTCAGGGTGACAAGATGGCAGCGATTGGGCAGGATTCACTGTTTATAGTAAAATGTCCTACGCCTTAATTGTTTTATTTCTCTTTGTTTCATCCTGGTTGATGTTTGATGTGGTTATAATTTCACTGATTGATTTGTGGAAATTAGAGACACAGGATCAGCTTTTATAACCAGACCTTGAGGTCAAATGTTGTATTACGGACATTTGAAGCTTTTGTATCGACAGTTCAAATACACTGCTCAAGAAAATAAAGGGAACATTCAAATAACACATCCTAGATCTGAATGAATGAAATATTCTCATTGAATACTTTGTTCTGTACAAAGTTGAATGTGCTTACATGCTTACAACAAAATCATGCAAAAATCATCAATGGAAATCAAATTTATTAACCAATGGAGGCCTGGATTTGGAGTCACACACAAAATGAAAGGGGAAAAACACACTACAGGCTGATCCAACTTTGATGTAATGTCCTTAAAACAAGTCAAAATGAGGCTCAGTATTGTGTGTGGCCTCCACGTGCCTGTATGACCTCCCTACAACGCCTGGGCATGCTCCTGATGAGACGGTGGATGGTCTCCTGAGGGAGCTCCTCCCATACCTGGACTAAAGCATCTGCCAACTCCTGGACAGTCTGTGGTGCAACGTGACGTTGGTGGATGGAGCGAGACATGATGTCCCAGATGTGCTCAATCGGATTCAGGTCTGGGGAACGGGCGGGCCAGTCCATAGCTTCATTGTCTTCATCTTGCAGGAACTGCTGACACACTCCAGCCCCATGAGGTCTAGCATTGTCCTGCATTAGGAGGAACCCAGGGCCAACCGCACCAGCATATGGTCTCACAAGGGGTCTGAGGATCTCATCTCGGTACCTAATGGCAGTTAGGCTACCTCTGGCGAGTACATGGAAAGAAATGCCACCCAACACCATTACTGACCCACTGCCAAACCGGTCATGCTGAAGGATGTTTCAGGCAGCAGATCACTCTCCATGGTGTCTCCAGACTCTGTCATGTCTGTCACATGTGCTCAGTGTAAACCTGCTTTCATCTGTGAAGAGCACAGGGCACCAGTGGTGAATTTGCCAATCCTGGTGTTCTCTGGCAAATGCCAAGCGTCCTGCACGGTGTTGGGCTGTGACCACAACCCCCATTTGTGGACGTCGGGCCCTCATACCATCCTCAAGGAGTCGTTTCTAACCGTTTGTGCAGACACATGCACATTTGTGGCCTGCTGGAGGTCATTTTGCAGGGCTCTGGCAGTGCTCCTCCTGTTCCTCCTTACACAAAGGCGGAGGTAGCGGTCCTGCTGCTGGGTTGTTGCTCTCCTACGGCCTCCTCCACGTCTCCTGGTGTACTGGCCTGTCTCCTGGTAGCGCCTCCAGGCTCTGGACACTACGCTGACAGACACAGCAAACCTTGCCACAGCTCGCATTGATGTGCCATCCTGGATGAGCTGCACTACCTGAGCCACTTGTGTGGGTTGTAGAGTCCGTCTCATGCTACCATGAGTGTGAAAGCACCACCAACATTCAAAAGTGACCAAAACATCAGCCAGAAAGCATAGGTACTGAGAAGTGGTCTGTGGTCCCCACCTGCAGAACCACTCCTTTATTGAGTGTGTCTTGCTAATTGCCAAAGATTTCCCCCTGTTGTCTTTTCCATTTGCACAACAGCAGGTGAAACTGATTGTCAATCAGTGTTGCTTCCTAAGTGGACAGTTTGATTTCACAGAAGTTTGATTTACTTGGAGTTATATTGTGTTGTTTAAGTGTTCCCTTTATTTTTTTGAGCAGTGTAGTTTTTGAAATATTGTGCTGAGAGATCTAATGCAGCTTCATACAGAGTAAAAAGCTTTATTAGCTTAAACAGTTCATGACATAAAACCATTTTTACTGTTTCTGTTAGCCAGAGTGACGTCAGTGCAGTCATATGATCAGCAGATGTGAAGCTGGACTCACTCCATCAATCTGATCAGCTCACTGCTGTAGCAGAGGAGCAAGCTGAGAGGTTCAGGAGGTCTAAGAGTGTCCAACAGGCTCTACCAGTGCAATGCTTGTACAACACTGTACTATAAAGGACAAATGGAAATTCTGCTGGAAGGGTGGACAGCAGAAGACTGTAGACATGTAGAGACAGTGGACAGTCACTGGCGTTGACTTTGCAGCAATCCCTCATACTGAGCATGCATGTAGCGACAGTGGAGAGGAAAAACTCCCTTTTAACAGGAAGAAACCTCCAGCAGAACCAGAACCAGGCTCAGTGTGAGCGGCCATCTGCCACGACCGACTGGGGGTTAGAGAGAACAGAGCAGAGACACAAAGAGAACAAAGAAGCACTGATCCAGGAGTACTTTCTATGGGAAGGAAAAGTAAATGTTAATGGATGTAGCTCCTTTAGTCGTTTCACCTAGAAAGAAAAAACAGATAAACTCTGAGCCTTTTTCAAGGTTAGAGTCTAAAGAGAGCACATAGAGTTATTTACAGTAAAAGCTCAGTCAGTAGCTATGTCTAGGAGAGAGAAAGGGTTAAACACTGAAAGACAGGGCCATGTGGATCATCGGTAGAGGGTGAGCATTTTTGTTGTTTTCCAGCAGAAGCTTGGAGGATTCCCCTCTCCAGAAAGGTTTACAGGTAGACACAGAGTCAGGCCAGGTGTAGCTTCTAGGAAAAGAAAGAGAGAGAACAAAATTTAAAAGCTGAAATAACAGCAAAATAATACAAAATTGAAGAGTAGTGTGAGAAAGTAGCGAAAAAGGGTGAAAGTGGTCATTATGTCCTCCAGCAGCCTAAGCCTATAGCAGCATAACTACAGAGATAGCTCAGGATAACCTAAGCCACTCTAACTATAAGCTTTATCAAAAGGGAAAAATTTTAAGCCTATCCCCTTTAAAAAAGGACAGTTTGTCCATCTAGAGCCCACTGATGGCCATTGTTATACTAAAACCACAACGATTTGGGGTAAACCTCTCTTTGTCAGATTGACCATAACCTTGGAAAAAAGAGGGGGTCCCAAAAGGTAGCAGAATGGGGGGTGGTTTGCACCCAAAACGTAACTGAGCCGGTTTAGGCTAAACCTGCCCCCCCTTACTCCATCCAACAAGGGGAGAAGAAGACGAGCTAAAAATAAGGAAGATAGCTCAGGATAAACCTAAGCCACTCTAACTATAAGCTTTATCAAAAAGGAAATTTTTTAAGCCTAGCCTTAAAAGTAGACAGGGTGTCTGCCTCATGGACAAAAAACTGGGAGCGGTTTCCACAGGAGAGGAGCCCGATAACTAAAGGGGATCTGCCCCCATTCTACTTCTAGAGACTCTAGGAAACCACCAGTAAACCTGCAGTCTGAGAACGAAGTGCTCTTTTAGGAACGTATGGAACAATCAGATCTCTGATGTATGATGGAGCTAAATCATTAAGGTTTTATATGTGAGGAGGAGAATTTTTAAAGTCTATTCTGGATTTAACAGGGAGCCAATGAAAGGGAAGCTAAAATAGGAGAAATATGATCCTTTTTTTAATTTTCATCAGAACTCTTGCTGCAGCATTTTGAATCAGCTGAAGGTTTTTTAACTGCATTTTGTGGACATCCTGATAGTAAAAATTTAAAATAGTCCCGCTTGAAGTAACAAATGCATGGACTGTTTTTCAGCATCAATCCTGGACAGGATATTTCTAATTTTGGCAATGTTCCGGGAGATAAAGGAGGGAAATCCTAGAAACCTGTTTAATAGGGGTTTAAATGAAATGTCCTGGTCAAAAAAAAACCAAGGGTTTTTTACTTTATTATCGGAGGTCAAGTTAATGCCATCCAGGTGAAGTGATTGACTAAGCAGTTTCTTTTTTTTAAAGACTCCGGTCCAAAGACGACAACTTCTGGCTTGTCTGAATTTAGAAGCAGAAAATTAAAAGTCATCAAGTTTTTATGTCTTCAAGACATGCTTGTAGTCTATCTAACTGGTTGGGGTTCATCAGGATTTATGGATAAGTAAAGCTGAATGTCATCAGCGTCACAGTGAAAATTTATTTTTATGCTGCCTGATAATTTTTTTACCTATTGGAAGCATATATATGTAAAGAGAATTTGGGCCCCAAGTACTGAACCCTGTGGTACTCCACAATTAACCCTGGAGTTTAAAGATGATTTATCATTTACATGAACAAACTGGAATCTGTCAGACAAATAAGATTTAAACCAGCCTAGTGCTGTTCCCCTGATCCCTACAGAATATTTCAGCCTTTCTAAGAGAATATTATGATCAACTGTATCAAATGCAGCACTGAGATCTAACAGAACCACCACAGACACCAGTCCATTATCTGAGGCAATAAGAATATCATTAGTGACTTTCAGCAGAGCTGTTTCAGTGCTATGATGAGCTCTGAAGCCTGACTGAAAGTCTTCAAACAGGTCATTGCTGTGTAAATGCTCACACATTTGATTAGCAACTATTTTCTCAAGAATTTTAGATAAGAAGAAACCTTCGCTTGATCGAGATGACATAATAAATTACAGACCTATATCCAATCTTCCATTAAGCAAAGGTTTAATTACAGCTACCTTAAAAGCTTGTGGTACATACCCATTTACTAAGGTTAAATTAATCATATCTAAAATGGGGCTGGTAATCAGAGGGAACACTTCCTTAAATAATTTGGTTGGGATCGGGTCTAACATACAAGTTGAAGGTTTAGATGAAGCTAATATTTCTGATAACTCAGGAAGCTCCACAGGATCAGAACAGTCCAAACACAGATCAGGTTCTACAGTTACTTCCAATGTTGTCTCACTTGCTGAGGATCAAGTAATCATCTTCGGGAGTATAATTCCAGAAGTTTGGAAGAAGGATCAACGTTCTGCACATAAATCTGATGCTTCAAAAATCTTTTGAATTGTTTTTGATTGTGACAAAAATCAAAACATGTTTGTGTTTTTGTTTTCTCTTCTCTGCTGTAAATCTGTTGTTTGTGTGTTTTTACAGAGAGAGGCTGTTCTATGGTTCTGAGTCATTCTGGACCCTTCACAGCTTTCTTCCCGTTGCTGAAACAACCTCTGACCGTGGGTCAAACGTTCCCTGAACAATAGCTCAACATGACAGTCTACATTTATGTTTGCTTTTGGGATTTTATAACTGTTTTGACACATGTAGAAAATAATTTCTGCTCCAAGTGAAACTTATCTAAGTTAAGAGTTTTTATACGTTCAATTATTCCTTGTTACATTTACCTGTAAGGATCACAGTGAGTTCTCTCTGATTTTACACCTGCAGCCTGTTAATCATTGACACAAACTGGTATGTTAATAATCACACTGACTCAAGTCAGACAGTTTAGACAGAACCCGGGAGGGGCTCCCACAGTCTGGCCCAGCTCGTTACCTTCTGCAGGAGTCCAGAAGAACGTCTTAGAGTTCACTGCAGAACTGCAGGAGCACCACGCTGCATTAGATGAAAACATTTCCTTAATAGAATCATTGCAGTTGGGCTGAGCTGTCCTCAGTGCAGAAGAATAATTTCATATCAACCTAATTTTGTTCCTGTTTTAACTTCTGCAGATGAATTTGACTCATTGACCTGATGATTCACACCTTACAGATTAACAGTGAAGTTTAAAGGATAAAACACAGAATATCAGATAAACATTCCTACTTCGGTTGATTGTTTCTTTATAACTTCCCTCTGTCAGACCTATAGGAGGCCTTATGTCAAGGCCTCTGAGCTAAAGATGCTGTTTAAATTTGAGAAAAGCATCCATGTTAAACTGAATAGTTCAAACTGGGATTTAAAGCATGCATTTAGAGATGATTTTTATCTCATGAAGTATAAAACTGTAAGTGGAGGGGGATTCATGTTGTTAAAATCTGATCTGCTCTGTCTGCAGGGTGTTAATGAGGAGGTGGTGTGTAAAAACCATCTGATCCTGGGTCAGCACCTCTACAAAGCTCTGGAGGGACGAGATCTAAACCTTTATGGAGGAGAGAAGCTGAGAGTCAAAGTGAATAAGGTAATAAATCATTTTCTTATGGTTTCGCAACAAATCAGGCTGCCTGGATGCTTTCCCACCATTTTAGAAATCATCTTTCCTGGTGCAGAGATTGGCCTGTTAACTCTAGAGGAGAACGGACCAGGAGGTTCCTGCTTGGATATTCAGAGTTTTACTCAAAGTTAATTAGAAGCATGAGGAAGTAAAACACAATCGAATGTATTAGATGACTGAAATGAAGAAACATGAAGCCAGTAATAGATTTTAATTAGATGTTAATTCATTAGAATCAGAAAACAAAATGTTTTCATGTTTCGGAGTTTTGTGTTGCCCATCAAGCTGGGCCTTATCTTCATGTTAAAAATAAAGGAATGTCCTACATTATTTCATCACATTTTATGACCTAATTTCACATTGAATAGATCCATAAAGCGAAGCAGGCGATAGAAAAATAAGACAAACATGAACAAGATGTCCAGAAGCATTGAAACCTACAGGTTTTTGTTTTTCCCTCATTTTAAACATGTAAAATAAAGGTTTTAATCAGCTGTTATTTTTCAGATAAACAGAAGGTCTAATAACAGACGCTGAATCAGATCTGGAGTCAGAGAAATAATGACAGCCTTACATTTACTTCATTGTTCGTTTAATCTGATTTAACACAAACTGAGACACGCTCCAAGGCTCTTGAACATGTAAATCAGGTGAAGCCGTCCGTTCTGTTCAACAGGCGCCGGTCAGTTTCCCTTTAATGAGACGCTTTCTCTGGCTAAGTGGAGCATGAAGGAACAGCACTGCTGCACACTGCCAGTTAGCATTTCCACCTCGTTTCAGCTGTTCAAAAATATTTTCATCAACAATAAAAGGAATTCCCCATCATTTTAACCCCTAAAAGCCCAGATTTCCGACATCTGCTGTTTGTAAAGTCATTCATTGCTTTTCATTTACTTTTTAAACGTTAGCTTTTAAATGGTTTTATTTTCTGTTAAATGCTCTGGGATGTATTAGTTCATCCTTCCCTGAAATGGTCAGAAACTGTTTTCTTCAAGGAATTAAAATCAAAACGTTCTTGTTAAAATTTCATTACATATCAGTTATTAATTAGGTGAACGAGTTACCATATCATAGTTGTTTTGTTATCTGTGTGTGTTTCAGGGTCTTAAATGCTTAGAGTAGTGAATTTATCGCCTGAAACACAGAAACCCGGTTACTGGTACCGACTTGTCTCACTCACTGTTTCCAGTTGTTTTTATTTAAAATGCTTTTTAATAGAAGTTTTGATTTATTTGATTAATTTAAAAACTAACAAAAACTTTCTTAATGAAAACCTATGAAGTACATTCTAATTAAGTTAAAGGAGTTTTTCCTCTCCACTGTCGCTACATGCATGCTCAGTATGAGGGATTGCTGCAAAGTCAACGCCAGTGACTGTCCACTGTCTCTACATGCTCATCCAGGAGGAGTGAATGCTGCAAATCACTGACTGGATGCAATCTGCTGGGTTTCCTTAGACAGAAAAACTTTTTATCCAATTTGAATAAATAACTGAATCTGACTGCACTGTTCAATGATTAAGATTAATTGGAATGTATGAACCTGACTTTTGTGAAGTGCCTTGAGACAACATGTGTTGTGAATTGGCGCTATAGAAATAAACTGAATTGAATTGAACTGAATTAATATTTAGCTTTTTATCTTCATACAGACTTAAAATAAAGTTCTTCTCATTACAGGACTTCTTCATTTTCTAATAAAGTAAAACTGAAGTTGAACCAGCAGATAAACTGTAGGTTTTAAACCTTCCCCAGAATAAGATAAAATCGTTTTTATTGTTTTTTTCATAAACCTTCAGTTTATAATAACGTGATTAGTTGAACCTCTGCAGAGGAAAGCATCTGTGATTAAAAAATGTTGCGTTTGAATTTCACCCCATATCTAACGTGGACCTCAGTTTATCTCCTGAAACAAGTGATCAAATGTTTCTGCAGGATGGATCAGACCACCGTTTCTGATTGTAACAACTTTCAACATCTGGAGCTGAAACGGGTCGGCCAGAGAGAAGGTGTAGAAATCCAAAGTCAACTACTGTATCCAACAGAGATCCTAAAGGTCGAACCAGATGTGAATTAATATAAGTGAATGAGTTTTTCTCCTGGTTGCTGCTTCCTGTTTAGAAAAGTTTTTCCTAAGTTAACGTCTGAAATCATTAAACCGTTAAAGAGAAAAATCTGTGAGCTGATTCAGATCAGAATCAGTTTGACTGTTTTCAGGTCTGATTAAGTTTAGAAAAGAGAATCTTGACACATCTTCATGTTTTTATCCACTTTGCTCCTTTCTTGAAGGAATTTATCTCTAAACCAAACGGGTCAAACAGTAATGGTTCTGACTCGGGTTTTAAAGTCAGTGTGTGGTTTCTGCGTCGAGCTATTAGCTAAACATGTTCTTTGTCATCCCAGTTTCTGACAAACCACAAGTGCATCTTCATTTTCCATTTCAAGACCAGTGTATAAAGTTAATATTCAGACTAGAACCTAAAAAATGAACCAAATAATCACAGAGAAATCAGGTAATTTAGGTTTAGAACCTTCATCCAGTAAATTCTTGCAAGATCCGTCACATCTGTGATTCTGACTTCCTTATGTTTGGTTTTGGACCCTCACAGAGATGTTGGCCGGGATAATCCTAAGTGGGGCAGGACTTTCGGTGTAAATGTAGGGAAACAGGATGTCGGTGAAGTTGTATGTGAAGGTGTGTATGTGTGTGTTAGCGTCAAGGTCAAAGAAAGACAACCTGCCTCTGTCAAAGTCCAGATGAACCCTTATCCTCTTCAACGTGTCCTTCACCGGCAGATCTTTCTCTGGTTCTAATGTGGAGAACGCTGTGAACTTTCCATCGGAGAACGAAATCCTCCACAGCTGAGCCTTTAAGCATCCTTTTGTCTGGAGGTTCTCTCCCAGCACGCCCAGCTCCCAGTCCTTATTGGTCCCAACGTTCACGCTCCAGCTGTGACTCCCTGAGGTAAATCCCTCGGAACCGAGGACAGAGCAGGAGAATTTGGTCCTCTCCGGGTTCCTCGGGAGCGGTTTCTTGTTTCCAGATCGGATGCTGTTCAGGTCACTCGACAGGACAAGTTCTGGGTCGGCGGTGTTTGGGTCCAAAATCACAGGACTGTAAGACACGGACTGCTTCATGGCGTTCCAGATGTTGAAGGTCAGGTTGCCCAGATGTTTGACCACATCTATCAGGGCTCCAGAGATCGGCTGTGGGTCTTCCTGGAGGGGGTGCAGTTGGACTCTCTTCACTGTGGTCTGGTAGTTCTTCAGGAATGAGATGTCTGTAGCTCTCAGCTCCTCCTGTGCAGCTGTGATCATGACTGAAAGAGCTGCAATCTCTCTGCCCAGAGCCTCCATCTTCTTGGTCATCGCCTGAATCTTCTTCTCCTCTTCCTCCCTCAGAGCAGCGACCTTTGCCTTCTCTTCCTGGTGCAGGAACCGCTGAAGCTTCTGGAACTGCTCCCTGATCTGCTTCTCGGTGTGCTGGGTCTGCAGCTTGATGAATTTCACAGTTTGATCACCATCTCCTTTAGCTTCTTGCAGGAGTGTCAGTTTCTCCTGTAAAGGCTGTAGGAACTTCTGCAGCTCCTCTCGGCACTCTTGAGCTGCCTCATCAAGGGGTCTGAACTGGTGGTTTCTGTGGATTTTTGAATCCCGACAGATGACACACACCGGCTCCTGGTGGTCCAGACAGAAGATCTTGAGATTTTCAGAGTGCAAACTGCAGAGATGCTCTGACCCCACCGAAGCTTGCTGCTCTCTCTCCCGCTGGAAAGCCTCACACAAGTTCCTTAAAGCCAGGTTTGGAGGAGGATCGCTTCTTGATGACTTCCTCTTGCAGCAGGGACACTCGAGCGAAATCTTTGCTTTCCACCATTTCTGCAGGCAGGGTCTGCAGAAACTGTGGCTGCATGACAGGACAACTGGGTCTTTAAAGATGTCGTGGCAGACAGCACAGGACAGATCCTCCTCTGGCCTGAAAGACATTTTGTCTCTGAATGAGGCTGAAACCACAGCAAGCTCCTTGAGAGGTCAGCCGGTCCGCAGGATAGTTCAGGAGGTACTTTCACTTTCAGTTGAGCGCTCACAGATTGTAGTTTGAGGTCTGCAGCCGGTTGAAGTGGATGAAATCTAGTAGTTCAGTAATCCCTGTGTTCCCTTTTTCAGTTTCTGTTGTTGAAGTTGAAGCTTTTAGTTGTTTTCTTGGTGTCTGTCTCCTGGCAGAGCAGGAAAGGAAAAGCTGCTTCCTGTTTGTGTTTTTGGTCAGAGAGTGGGCGGAGCTATTATGATTGCATTCTCAGCGCATGTTTCTTAAAACAGGTGTGTCATAACCGCCTCTTGGTGTTTCTAGTTCCTTCTGAGAAGGTATTTATAGCTGCAGCCAGACCCTGAATCCAACACTTTAGTTGTTTTCTTCAGCGTGGCTGACCTGTTGTTTCCTCTTACAGCTGCAGTGTTTGAAAACGTGAGTAAAGCTCAAAATCCTCACAGTAGTTCTTATTTCCATGCATCGGGAACTCTGCACATCATATTTAATATCAAACCAGGAAGAAAAATGAATAAATCTTTTAATGACTTTACAGAAAATTTGTTCAACATAACAGTGTCTTCATTTTTCTTTACAAACTCCAATATTTACTGTATTTACTGATAAATCTTTAGGATTTATCATCCTGTCAATCACTAAGTTAATATTTAGTTCAATAACCACTGGTTCTGGAAACTGCTTCACATCTGTGTTGCACGGAATCGGCCTGGTTCTGGTACCTGTGAGCAGCTTGTCCAGCACAAGATGATTGGACAACATTCCACAATTCCTCTGCATTTCTTGGTTTTGGGTCAAAAACAGCATTTTTGATGTCAGCTCACAAGTTTTCAATGGGATTAAGGTCCGGTGATTGGGCCGGCCACTCCAGAACTTTTGTTGGTCTGGAACCAAGATGCTTCTTCCTGGTGTGTTTGTGGTTGTTGTCTTGTTGAAACACCCATTTCACGGGCATTTACTCTTTGGCATCAGGCAACATGACCTCTTCCAAGTATGTTGATATTTGCAAACTGATCCATGATCCCTTGTTGATAAATGGGAAGAGAACCATGCCCACATCATGATGCTTGCACCACCGTGCTTCACTGTCTTCAGAGTGGACTGTGGCTTCGGTTCAGTGTTTGGGGGGTCGTCTGACAAACTGTCTGCAGCCCTCGGAGCCAAAAGAACAATCTGACTTTCATCAGGTCCACAAAATGTTTCTCTTTAGGCCAGTTGACTTGTTCTTTGGCAGAATGGATCCTCTTCAGCAGGTCTTTACAAGCAGGAATTAAACAGACTTTTCATTAAACCCATATATCTGTATTAAAATGTATTTTATTGGTCTGATGTAATATTTTAACCTTAAATATCATGTTTTCATTGGCTGGCAGCAGAACATCATAATAATTAACAGAAATAAAGGCTTTAAAACATCCATCTGTGGAATTAATCTGTATGTGTTTCACTTAATGATGGAGTTACTGAAATAATCCCATTTATTAAATAGTATTAACTTCTTCAGTTGAAAGTTCTGTTTTTAATTTTAACAGTTGCTCTAAAAGCAGATTTCAGGTTTTTACCCAGCCTGTAATCCAAATAAGAGACTGGTTTCCTGATTATAAGGTTAAATCGTCATACAAGGTCTAAACATATGAAGTAAGTTGTTCTTTGGAGGTTCCACCCTGGAAAACGTTGACTTCCCATATAAAACACCCCCTACCAGAACATCAGGGGGCCTTTGGGCCGACCAGCTAAAGAAAACACGCTTGTGCTTGTCTCTGCAGAATTTCATCCTGATGAGCGATCCCAGCAGGCTGTACACAATCATCCACTCAGACCTGCCAGCAGCTAACGGCATCATCCACATCATCGACCGGCCAATCACCAACAGCCTTCCTAACGGGCCGCCTCGGGACGAACGGGTCAGTTTAACGGTCACATACTGTTTACCCACTGTTCAGCAGCCATGCCTCACAGTAAAAGGTTCTGGATCATTTTCTGTTTCTATGTCAAGTTTGCGGACAAGACGATCGGGGAGATTCTGAGAAAAGACGGAAAATTTAACCGCTTCCTGTCTCTGGTTGATGTGAGTATAAGCATGTTTAGACCAGTGTCCAATCACAGCCAAGCAGCTGTAGCTGTCATCATCTCAGGTTGATCACATGACAACGAAGCAGAAAAATATCGAGCAGATGGAGGTCAGGAGAGGAAGCAGGTGAGCCAGTAGAGATCCAGAAACAGACAGAGCTCAAAAACAACGGGGCTGTAAGCAAAGGAAGAAGGAAAACGTAAACCAGCTATTATTTTGTTTTAGCGTTGCCTTGTTGTTCACCAGGACGTTTATGGAGCTCTGCAAACTGCCTTGTGTTGGGAAGAAGTGTTGTGATTGACGTTAAGGAGCTGAGTTTTCATCCTGATAAGTTTCCTGGTATCTCCTCCCTGCAGGATGCTGAGAGTATAACCGTGTCAGACAACTCAGCAGAGCTCAGGTTCATCCTGAGTGTGAGCTCTCCTCATGTACAAGTATCTAAACATCTGCCCAGAAATGCTTTGCTCTCATACAAACAGTGTTTGCAGTTTCAAAAACCTGAACACTGAATGAACATTCAGTTTTACAAGGAAAATTAGGAAGTTTCACTGTTTGACGGGTTAATAAAATGATCAAACAGTAATCAGCCAGTTTTTGTAACCATATTAAACTGTAAACTAAGCACCAGTCTGATCGTTACTTTATGAAACTCGGTGAAGTTTAAAAAACAAAAACAACTTCCTGGTTCAGAGACGCACTGAAAACACTTTAATATGAAGTGAAAGAGGAAAAGAAGGTCAGATTCGTTCTACACTAAATATACACAGAGACCTAATTTCCCCTGGAAATGTGAATCTGTCTTATGACCCCAATTGGTCTTTTTTCCTGAAATGTTTGGAGTCAGCCTTCAGACTCCCACGTGTTTGCTGACACGCAGAGAAAAAGCGAAATATCTTGCAGATCATTTTCTGATCACTGAGATCATCTTTGCGGAAAACAACAGATATTTTTTTTCAGTTTTTTATCAGGTATTTAAATGTCTGCAAATGAAACCCTGAGATTATCTGAAGCTGGTTTCTTTGACAAACGTTACTTCGTTAGAAGGAACTGCTGCTCAGTCGGGGGAGTTTTTTACATTCAGTCACCTCTATAAGTCAGTTGTTTGCTAATTTCCTTAGAACTGTGGTTCCCCTCCTCCTCTCCATGGAGCAGGACCCCTCACCGTGTTCGTCCCCACCAACGAGGCGGTGGACCAAGCCCGAGACGGCAGCATCCTGTACATGTTGAATGATGTAAGGACACGGAGAAGCGGAGTTGCATCTGATTACAGTTGAATCGACCGCTGCAGCTGATCTGCTTCTCTTACAGGCCAAAGATAAACTCCAGGAGCTGCTTAGACACCATGTTTTCTCCCAGGCTGTGGTAAGACACCAACACTACTTTCTGTTTGGCTTTGGATGCCATTCACAGACAGATATGGGGTGATTAAAGACAGAAAAATGAGCTAAATTAAAAATGATCACACCTGTTTTAGGATAAAGTTCTTTAATTGAACGGAGAAGCTGAATTGTTGCCCTGATTTTAATTTTCACAGTATTTAATGATATTTCTTAAAGAAAGTGAGCAAAAATCCTCAAAACACGAAAAAATTTTTAACTTTCAATTTAGTTGTTTAAATATTAATTTTACAACCTTGGCTTATAGTGACTACTCAGCTGGGCTTTCTGTCCTAAACTGTTATGTTTCCACCATTAAAGACAGAGAGGAGATAAATCTGGCTAAATATTATAAAAATATTCCTTTAATTACTACTACTCTCCTATGAAACAATCACTACAAGCTTCTTTGTGTTTTTGTCTAAATGATAAAAAAGCAGTAAATAAATAATAATAATAATAATAATAATAAATTAATTCATAGAATGGCCTGAAGAGAGACAGTTTTGTATTTGCTTTTAAGATATTTTCTTCTGTGACCAAGTCCGGATAAAAGGGATTAAAACGTTTTCCTTGATGGATTAACCCGAGGTATCCTCCTGCTGCTTCCTGTTTGGCGTCATTTTAGATCAAAACTGAAGCGGTTTTTAAATGAATATAAACAAACAAACCAAAAATCATGTCAGGAAGAGTGCAGCAGGTGTTTCTGTTAGACTGAGGAACAGATTTATGAACTTTATGAAGATTTTGGAAGCTGCTTCTCTCTGACCTGCTGGACATCAACTTCTGGAACGGATCCTGACTGGTGGTGACCCGTTCTTGTCTTCTTAGTGCTTGGAGTGGATCTCAGTCTGTTTCTCCAGCTTTTTTTGAACTGACCACAGCTTCTCAGTGGGATTCAGATCAGGGGAATGTCCTGACCACAGGTTCAACATCTACATGCTCTGATCTCCATCATACTGGGAAATTCACAGATATTTACCAGACTTTTTCTGGATTGTTGGAAGAAATTGGTCTTGGAGGACATGTTGATCCCACCCAAACAATCAGGAGGATTAATCAGAGAAAACAACTACAACCCATCTGCTGCTGTCCATCCTTGTACCTTCTGTAGGACTCCAGTCTGTCTTTCTTGGTTTCTTTGACAGAAGTGCTTCATTGTGGCCCAGAAATCCCCACTCTGCATACAGATGCACCCTCACCTACCTCCTGTCAGTGCTGAGTACGCTCTGCACTGGTGGCAACATGATCCTGTAGCAGAAGGTGGTGGCTATAGGTGTTTCAGGGGCAACTGTGGCTCAGGTGGCAAAGGTTCGTCCTGTTGTCGGTTCGAACCACCGTTCCATCTGTCTCCGTCGTTGGGTCCCTGAGCAAGACCCTTAGCCCCTGAATGCTCCCCAG
Organism: Crenichthys baileyi; assembly: GCA_036173005.1. Taxonomy (NCBI): domain Eukaryota; kingdom Metazoa; phylum Chordata; class Actinopteri; order Cyprinodontiformes; family Goodeidae; genus Crenichthys; species Crenichthys baileyi. Next base: position 962,968 of record JAHHUM010001171.1, read on the forward strand.
GCACTGCACAGTAGCAGCCCACTGCTCCCTAAGGGATGGGTTAAATGCAGAGGTCAATTTCTCCAGTGAATTTGATAAAGTCTAAATTCTTAATTATTATATCAGGACCCTCTTGGAGCGTCTTCTCTGCAGCTGAACCTCAATTAGGTGTTCTTGTTGGCCCAGAAAACTCTTCGTTCAGCAGCAGTTTCCTGCATTGGAGGCTGTTTTTTAAAGAAATTTGATTCTAGGGATGTTTTACTGTCTGCAGCTGACAGTGGATGAGTTGGCCGCCCTTTCTCATGTTCGGACGATGGCCAATCAGTTGGTCACCATCTCTGCTTCTGATGATGTAAGTAGCTCTAATTGGTTGATTAAAATCTGAATGAGTGTTTGTCCAACAGCTTCTGCTCATCCTTAGGGAGAGATCCTGCTGGGGGAGAAAGGGGTCCGTCTGGCGAGCACCAACGTTATGGCGTCCAACGGTGTCATCCACATGATCGATGGGCTGCTGTACCCACCCTCCATCCTGCCCATCCTGCCTCACCGCTGCGATGTCATCAAGAGCAAAATCACTGTGGTGAGAAGACAAAGTCACGACAGTCAACAGAATAAAACATTAAAAATGGAAATATGGTCTGAATCTGAAATCCTGTGTATAAATCAGTAGGAAAGGTGAGATCGTCAGCAGTGGAGTCCACTTTTTAAACTTAATTTTAAATTTGATTAATACATTTCTAGTTATTCCTTTGTTCTTGTTCTGATTTCGGTTATTAAATTTCCACATTTTCAGCGTGCACGCGTCAGCATGTTTTGAATGCTTGACTTTGTCAGTTTTTAACATATTGGTATTGGTCTGATACACTAAACTGGGCCGATTTAACTGTTGTTTCTCTCTAACTTGTTGTCATTTGTGTTTTGGGGGGGCATGTGGTATTTATTTGGTCATGTAATGGTGATGCTCTATCGGTCATACAAGCAATAGTAATATCGGATATCTAAATCGGCTCAAATTTTTATATCGGTGCATCCCTAGATGAAGCCAACAGTGAAAACTGGTTTTTGTTTTTAGGGTCCTTGTGTTCACTGCAGTTACCTCCACGAGACTCAGTGTCCTGAAGGCAGCGTCGAAATGGTAAATAATTTATTAATGACTGAATTTCCAGACTTCCTTCCTTCTTGAACCCTATGGATCTGCAGTAAATTTATGGTGAATCCTTTCAAAAGGCCAGGAAATGACCTAATTTCAGTTTTGGAAAATAAGTTTGGACCAGAAAAAATGTGTCCCATTCCTGACAATATTTTAAGTAACATATGATCACTTAGTAAGCATCAGTAAGCAAAAGTGTTAAACTTCAGATTTACTTGTTTTTTCATCAGGAGAGTCATCAGATCGGCTGCGAGTACGCAAACCTTCCTTTGGGACCAACGCACAACAAAGGCTGTGCCAAATACTGCAACGCCACCGAGCAGGTGAGAACTTGAACTGCAGCTTCACCTCATTCACCTCTTGGCATGTCAGATGTGAAGGAGTTACCTCCTCAGACGTGAACTTTGATTGCAGAGGAACGTCTCCTTATTCTTATTGCTTATCAGGTGTTCTTCAGTGATTCAGTGGAGATGAACTGAGCCTCTCAGAAAAACAAAGAACGTCCAAACAGACAAAAATCTGGATGGTTTCTAGAATCCTCTTGCATCTTTTATATCTGACTCCAGTTTTATTTATTATTTCTGAGGATGGCATCTGAAAGCTTTGACCTTCTAGGACATCCTTCCAGACTGTCCTGTAATCTCTTAAAGTGGTCTGGATCAGCAGTTCTAAAGGCTGTCTGAAGGTCCTCTGGAGCTTCTCTCTGGACTTGGACCACTTCACTCCGACTTGTGAATCATCAGGCAGAAAAAGGCTCCTAAACTCAAGGAATGAACCTTTGCTGAGTCAGCGGAGAGCGGATCAACCCTCTCCTGCAGGTCAACCCGTCAGTGATCCATCATACATCCATCATGCTAAGCAGGTCGAGGAAATGTTGACTGCATATTATCAGCCTTGATCAGTTTCCAGCTGCTGCCGTGTTGAGTTACTGTATTACGAATTAGAAAAGGCGGACCCAAGATTCAGCCAGACACAGAACTGAAAGATTAAAAAGTTTATTCAGCCACAGGAAAACGTCACTCAGGTTAAACTCCACACAGCTTCCAGGAATCACTGTTCTTGTCTTGGGTTAAACTTGAAACCCAGAGGGAAAACCTCAGTGGGTAGAAGGCAGGGATCTCCACAGCGCAGGTAAGAGAGACAGGTGACTTTTGGCTGAATAATCCAAGTGCTAGGCTGATTCAATAATCCAGGGACAGAAACAGGGTCAATGATCGGAACAAGAGCCGAGTCGGGGCTCCACGAAGGGCTTGACCTGAGAAACGTGGAACGTGGGTGAATCCTCATGGAATTGGGCAATCTCAGCCGTACAGAGACAGGGTTGATGATCTTGGAGATAGGGAAAGGTCCAACAAATCGGGGTGCCAACTTCCGGGACTCTATCCGTAACGGTAGGTCTTTGGCGGAGAGCCAAACTTTCTGCCCCACCTGGTACTTAGGGGCAGGGATCCGTCTCCGGTTGGCCGTTCTTGACTGAACCAGTGACATTCTGATCATTGACCTCCTGGCCTTTCTCCATATTCTTTGGCATCTTAAGGCAGCTGCTTGGGCAGACGGAACATTAGCCTCTTTCTCCTGTACGGAAAACATGGGCGGCTGGAAACCAAACACAACATGGAAAGGGGACAAACCAGTGGCACTTGACTGCAAAGAGTTCATGGCGTCTTCAACCCAGGGTAAATTTTGTGACCAGTTGGTCGGGTCTGACTCACATAAAATGCGAAGTTTGGTTTCCACTTCTTGGTTGGCTCTCTCAGTTTGGCCATCAGATTGAGAATGAAACCCTGAAGAGAGACTTAACAGAAATTCCCAACAAAGAACAGAACTCCTTCCAAAAACGTGACACAAACTGGGGACCTCTATCGGAAACAATGTTAGTAGGTATTCCATGGAGCCTGAAAACTTATCTGGTCAGTATCTCACCCATCTCCTTTGCAGACGGAGCTTCTCCAGGGGCACCAGATGAACCATCTTGGAAAATCTGTCAATTATCGTCAGTAGAACAGAGTGACCATTTGACATCGGTAAACCTGTTACAAAGTCCATAGCAATGTGTGACCATCCAATGCTAGCACGTTTTGTGTGTCAGCTGATGGAATGAGTTTTATGCTGTTCTTATTTGCGAATGTTTCGTCCATGAATTCAGTGTCTGCTCCTGAATCAATAAACACGGTCCTCTGGAGAGACATGGAAGAGGTTTGAAAACGAGCAGGAAACAAGAAGGAGGAGGCAGTTAGCTGGCTTCGGGTCAGTAGGGACCTCCCTTCCTCTGCTGAGCCTGTCCTTTTAATAGACATCTGAGTGCTAAATGTCCTTTCTTTCCACAATAAAAACAGAGCTTGAACTTCCTCCGACGATCTTTCTCCTCAGGGGTAATCTTGGTTCTGCCCAACTGCATGGGCTCACAATCATCGTTCTCCTCAGTGAGAGGTGACCGGCTCCTTCTTTCACGCAGGTGTGCCGGACCCTGAAATGAGGGACGACCCACCTCATGTCGCTTCTCCCTCCTTCTCTCTGCCAGCCGAACATCTATGCGAGCAGCAAGATCCTCGAGCTGTTTCAGGGAGGAGGGGTAGTCACGGGTCGCTAACTCATCCTTGATGTCTGCGTTCAGTCCTTGCATAAATGCATCCATTTGTGCTGCCTCATTCCAACGGCTATCTGCTGCCAGCAAATGAAAGTCAATAATATAGGATGAGACAGGCTGATCACCCTGTTTGAGGGACAGTAAGCCTCTTGCGGCTTCACGACTTGGAAAAACAGGGTTAAAAACTCGAATGAATTCCTTGGAAAAAGTTTCATAGAAGTTACAAGATGCAGACCTGTTCTGCCATTCAGCAGTTCCCCACTGCTTCGCCCTTCCTGCCAGCAGAGATATAACAAAAGCCACCTTGGAGCGCTCAGTGGGAAAGGTTGATGGCTGAAGCTCAAAATGAATCTCACACTGAGTTAGGAAAGCTCGACACTGGTCTGGGTCTCCCCTGAACATCTCAGGCGGAGATAGGCGTGGCTTCCTTACCTCTGCTGTTGTCTGTGTCACTTGGGCGTGGTTAATTTGTGACGGTGGCGGCTTGGAGACAGGATTGCCAGAACGTAATGTGGAAATTATTTCCTCCACCCAGCCAGGAAAGGGTCTCATCAACGTGGATGCGCCACTGCTGTGCTGGCGATAGGTCCATTTTTGGCCAGATTTTTCTATTACGAATTAGAAAAGGCGGACCCAAGATTCAGCCAGACACAGAACTGAAAGATTAAAAAGTTTATTCAGCCACAGGAAAACGTCACTCAGGTTAAACTCCACACAGCTTCCAGGAATCACTGTTCTTTTCTTGGGTTAAACTTGAAACCCAGAGGGGAAACCTCAGTGGGTAGAAGGCAGGGATCTCCACAGCGCAGGTGAGAGAGACAGGTGACTTTTGGCTGAATGATCCAAGGGCTAGGCTGATTCAATAATCCAAGGACAGAAACAGGGTCAATGATTGAAACAAGAGACGTCAGGCAAGGGGCAGGCAGAGGCATAAATCAGATGCAGGAAACAGGGTCAAAACCAAAATCCAAACAGTCCGACAAGGAGCAGGCAGAGGCAAAAATCCAAGAGGCAAGGCAAGGTCAAAACAACCATCAGTCAGGAAGGACCACTGGATATCTACTCACACAATGGCTTTCAAAAATCTGGCACCGTCTGCTTGTCAGAATCAGTATATATCAGGGAAGACTCAGGTGCTTAGAATGCCACAGATTGCACTGCAGCAGTCACCAGGTGCATCTCATCTGCTGATTGCAGCCAGAGAGACAGAGTAGAGCAGACGTGCCAGAATCATAACATACTGACTGCTAAAAAAGATCCAACTGGTACTTCCTAAACATGTTCCTGGCTGAGAAGTTTATCCTCTGACCCGTTTAGAAGAAAATGAAGCTTTTCTTTCCATGTTGCCACTGTGAAGTTTACCGTTTCTGTCTGTATTCAGACATTTTTAGCAGAATAGTCTTCACTTTAACTAGATTCAAGCCTGAAAAAGGCACCTTTTGTTTCCTGTAACAGAAGCTCAGATGGTGAAGACCTTTGTTGGCTTTAGGAATGTGCTGCTAAATGATGTGTTGAAGTGGTGAGAGATGTTTTTGAGTTTTGTGCAGCAGAACATAAAATGTTTGATGTGTTATCGATCCGACCTTCTCAACGTTTAATGTCTTTCAGCTTTTAACGGGTGTGATGTGTTGGACAGGTGGCAGAGTGCTGCAAAGGTTTCTACGGTCCGGACTGTAAGCCGTGCATCGGAGGATTCCAGCATCCCTGCTACGACAAAGGAACAGTAAGGAATATTCAGGGAACATTCAGGGAAGTCTGCCATCCTTTTTTTGGCCCAGTGTTGCTGTAAATGTTGTTTCTCCTGTTTTCAGTGTGTTGATGGTATCCGTGGTAACGGTTCGTGCAGCTGTCACTCGAATTTCAAAGGAATCGCCTGTCACATCTGCTCGGATCCGTCCAAACACGGAGACAACTGTGATGAAGGTTAGGATCTCCTCCTCATCACTGCTGAAAGATTGGCTGAACGTCTGATTTATCTGAAACGTGTTGATGATGGCGATGAAGAAAATATATCAGGAGGATTTAATGTATTTGAATAATTAATTCATCCGATATGAAGCTGAACTTGGTTTTATTGAAGGAAAGCAGCTTTTGCCTCTCGGCTGCAGAGGCTGATCCTACAGACACCAGAGTTTTTGTTGTCTGACTGACCTGAAATGATCTGCTGACGTGTCCTCAGAGTGTCGCTGCGTGCACGGCGTGTGCGATAACCGTCCCGGCAGCGGCGGAGTGTGCCGGAGAGGATCGTGTTTGGAGGGATTCTCCGGAGATTATTGTGACAAGAAGGCCACGCCCTGCAACGTGGACGGCCTGCTGGCCCACTGCCACATCCATGCATACTGTACACACACCGGGCTGGATTATAAGTAAGGTTTATACAACTGCAGCAACACCAGGGTTAGTTCTAGCCTGATGTTGACTGTTTTTACTCTCAGGGATAGTTTGTTTTTCCTTTTTTCTGTATTGTGTGGAGTAGCTTCAATCATTCAGCATCTTACCTGCAGCAGACAATAGTCTGTTTAGAAAATCTGGAATGAACATTCATGAAGTAGTCCAGTTGACAGCTACTCGGATCAGAAACCATCCAAGAGATCATTCACATCCAAGAGATCAGTAACTCCCACCCAACGTAAACCTGTTCCAGCAGCATGACCCCATTTAGCGTTAAAATACCCAACATCATGAGACCTAACAGAAAAAACACCAGATTAAACTAGGAAGCTGAACACGAGGAATTGAATAAGATGAAGACACATGAACACAGAAAATGAACTGAATATGAGAACAAGGAGATCATAAAACGTAAATCAGTAAGGTAAATCAGAACCAAATACTGGGCTTTAAACACGCAGCCCACAGTGTTTTTATTGGTTGTTGGTTTCTTTGAACCCGCCTCCAGGTTCTGGTGTTTGCGGTTCTTTTTCAGCACAGTACAGTGTCTGGTGTTTTCTGTGATGGAATCAGGAGTAACTGGTGTTGACCAAGCAGTGGTACCGGGTCAGTACCGGGTTTAAACCATTCCAAAGTCTAAAAGGTGTGACTTTTAAGGCCTTCAACAATCTTCTGCAGAGATTACTCCCTGGAGGGAGTTTCTCACTAGCTGGAGATAATCAGCTATGCTTCAATGGGAGGGTGGAGGGTGGAACATCACCACAAGCAGTGTAGGAGTTTCCCGAGCAGAACCACCTCCTCTGTGTGATTCCCTGAGTTGGATCAGAGAGGAGGATTCTCCTGCATAGATCTGTGATCAGTGTGAGAATACTGACAGCTGAGAAACCCGAATATATCACTGAATGAGTAACTCCTGCACAGCATCTCCTCCATCACAGCAGAGATCCTCCTTAACAAGCTGAAACTCTTGTCTTCTCTGTGGGCTTTTACAATGCATAATTAGTTAGCTGAACATATTCCCAACTCTGCACCATATCATGATTACTGTTCGTTCATCATCATCTCTTTAAAATTACCTACATGAAGGTATTTCTCCTGTTGTTCCTGCAGCCTCTCCTCAGTTTCTTCTCCTGCTTTGTTTGCTCCAGGTGTTTGTGCAGGGATGGATATAATGGTGATGGCCACTCCTGTTCTCCCATAAACCTCTGCCTGAAGAGCAGCCGCGGAGGCTGCGACACCAACGTAAGGCTAACTGCTTCAGTCAGTCACTGTTCTGATCCCAGATCAGCCTGCAGTCTTTAATTTTATGGTTGAATTATCTCCAAATATCCTCCTGCAAGTATCAAGTAACCACAAACCAGCTCAGCAGAGATAACTCAATGTTTTATGCTTCTGATTGTTTTTACTTAATTTTACCCCACATCCTGAGTGTGCCGGTAACTGCTCGCCACTCTCGGTTTGCAGGCAGAGTGTGTGTACGTGGGCCCAGGTAATGTGTCGTGTGTGTGCACCGAGGGTTGGACCGGTGATGGGAAAGTCTGTGTGGAAATCAACAACTGTCAGCTGGAAGGCCGAGGAGGCTGCAGCCCCAACGCCAACTGCAACCACATCGGACCGGGACAGGTCGGCTGGATCCAGTTTCTGTTCATCTCAAAGACACAATCTGTTCTCGTTTTTAGTTTCAGTACAAACCCTGAAATAACCCAGAGTGCAGGTGAGAGCAATCAGGTGATAATATGGAACAGCTGAGGCAGAAGGAAGGCTGGACCTGAGGGAGGGAGGCACAGAGGAGCTGAAGAGAAGCAAATAAAACCAGGGAGAAAACATCGAACAGGAATGAATCTAAAAGTACAGAGAACACAGGAATGAACTAAGAAACTGCAGTTTACCTGCAATAACAGATTTTAATTTATAGTTGACCTGCAACTTTCTCTGGTTTAAATCTGATTTATTTAGATATTAACTTAAAAATAAATGTGATTGAAACTGTTTGAATCTCTCCTGCACACAGGATCAGAATAAATCAATGTTTATCTGAAAACAGTCAGATAAGTAAAACATGGAATATTAGATCATCAACTTTTATGAACCCTAACATGCACCTTTACCTACAGAAACGTTTATTTGAATTATAATTTCAGTCTGAATCTCAAATAAACCTCTGTTCTCTGTGTGCAGAGCGAGTGTGTCTGTAAAACTGGTTATATGGGAGACGGGAAGGTGTGCGACCTCATCAACCCCTGCCTGACAAACAACGGAGGCTGCCATAAACTGGTACACACACACACACACACACACACCCACGCACACAAATATATATCCGTCTTTCCACAAACAAACAACACAAACTGGTCAGGAGGCCAACAACACTGCAGGATCTTCCACCAAGTTCTGGTTTTGTTCTACATGTGACATCGATCACCATTTTCTCTGTATGTCTGGACCAAAGAGTCAGTCTGGAATACAGAAAACAATCGGACCTGGCTGAAATCTCTCATACCTTGTTGGAGAAGATGAGTTGATGGAAACCAGACTTTTGGGCCACAATAATAAAAACATTTGGCACAAAAACAACAAAGGGCACCATGCCCATAGTAAAGCATGGTGGTGGCAGCATCATGGAACTAATGTAAAAACAACAGACTCGTCTTTAGAAGTTTAATTCCAGTTTCTCTTCCTCTGCCAAATGAAATAAAACCAATAATATTTATTTTTCATCCAGTTCAACGTACGGTGTTGTGTTTGAGACATTTTCCCTGTTGGTTTCTCTGGTAAAAGGTTCTTTGGGTTGCTGTCAGTCCACAAATAACTCAAGTAAACCTGCTGTTGTCATGAATGTGGAGGTTGTAGCTGGACTAAAGTGCAGACAGGAGCTCGGAAGCTGCATGATGAGTTTAGATGCTTGAATTCAACCTTTACAGACAGAAGGAGAGCACTGAGAGCAGGACAGAGACACAGACCATCTGGAGCAGAATTCTGATGTGGGGAAGCCAGCAGAAGGAACCAGCAAATCAGAGGGTGAACCAAGCAGGTATATGCAGGGTGTGAGAGGGGAGAGAAGGCAGGGAGAACAGGTGAGGGTAATCAGGTGAGTGTGAGAAACAGCTGAGACCAATGAGAGCTGAGGGAACTGAGGGAGAGAAGAGTAATGAGCAGAATGAGAGCAGAGAAAGAGACACAAGGAAGGATATCTAATAGAATCATAATACAAACATGTACATAAACACTAAAATAAACCAGGAGGTAAAACATAAATGTCTAAACTGAGGAAAGCACCAAACAATAAACTGACCAAAATGAGCACCAGTGGGTTGTGATAGCTGTAGGGGGATAAACTGTTGACGTGAAGAGGAATTTGTACTATTAAAATCAAGTCAATATGTTGACAAACGTGGATGAGAAATGGTGATGTTTTGGGGTGTGGAGACGGTCTAGCGTCTAACAAGTGCAGCTCTCCTTTTCTGCAGCTTAGTGCATAATTTGAATTGCTTGCATAATGTTTCCATGTCAGGCCAAGTGTGAGCTGAAGGATGATGGAGTCCACAGCTGCTCCTGTCCGGACGGCTACGCTGGGGATGGAAACCGGTGCTTCGGATTCTTACTGGATGTAAGTCGTCATCAGAGAGAATCATTGCTAACTTCAGTCATAGCAGCAAAACACTCAGAATAATAATATCAGAGAAATATAAAGAATAAACTGACAGTAAAGCTCTGATACTTAAAATTTAGTTTTTATGTTTAGCAAAAGTATTTTCTCCTTCCAACCTTCTCTAATATTTTAGAAGAAATGCACCTTTTTATGCATCTGCTACATATTTTATATTCCTACTGCAGACATTTTCAGCACCGACCAACAGATGATTCAGTAGTTAATTCACTGCTGCAGGTTTTGTTCCTGTTTAAGTAGCTAAACTGATGCAGGTGAGACGAAGAGGTTCAGGTCCAGGTGCCAAACGCCAGTTTACAGAAAGATGGATTATAGAACAGCTCAGAACCAAGCTGACTCATAAAGCCTTTCAGTGAAAACCACAGTGTAAAAATGGGTGTCCGGGTCATGTTTCCTGTTCCGTTAAAGGAGCTTTTCCTCATCAGCTTCCACCTCAGGGCTTTAGTTTCAGGCTCATGTTTAGGTTTATTGTCAGTTTGTCCTGAACCATGAGAATAACTGTTTTTGGGTCTTAATAGGAGCTGGACATGAACTCACGGCTCTACAGTTTCTTCAGACTGATTCAGGTGTGTAACATCCAGGTTTGCGTTCAGAGTTCTGAAAATAAAAACCAGGAACTTTAAACTGAGGCAGAATTGTTATGTTTGATTTTAGAAGTTCAGACACTTTTCTGAGGATTTGAGCGGGAATCTCACCATCCTGGCTCCTTCCCAAGAAGCCATAAGGAACATGAGCAAAGCTGAGAACTCGTTCTGGACCACCCGGCACCGCCTGCCTCACTTCCTGCGGTCAGGAATCCACATACTCATCACTCTAACTGTTGGTTTTTATATGCTCTGCTTTTATTTCTCACAAAATCGGTCTGAGTCTTTATGGAAAGAGAACCTGGGTTTGGATCATCTCTGGGTCAGAATCTGTAAATCCTGTGTGTAAAGAACAGAACTTTATCTTGGCTTGCTGCACAACTAGAGACTGAAAGTGTGCATGTTGCATAAGGCCTCTTCTGTCTCCTCAAAGTTTGTAAGAAGAACTAACAGTACCGGGACTTCTACTGGACCCCACTCCTGAAGAGTGAGCAACCCATGGGATTAAAGTTTGGGTTTAATTAAAGAGGGAATTTTAACTTCAAATTCAGTTTGAATCTGCAACTTAAAAATGATTGAGGCTCACCACTCAGACTAAAACTGAGGCCACACTGTTGATTTTACCCCCGATTTCCTGAATTCCCGCCTCTGATCACATCTTTAAACTGAGCTCAAAAAAATGAGTTAATTTCTTTGCCTTCGAGTTCTGAATCCTTCAGTCACTGTTCTGCCAAAGTCACAATGCATAAAAGAGGGCAAAGCCCCATGTTTTCATGTCTTTGTCATGTGGAAGGTAGGACAAAAAAAAACAGTTTTATAAAAGATTTCCTACAATTTTATTTGATTTTTCAGGTTAAGACGCTGGTTGGCGGCTTCAGATTTAGTGTTCTTAAGTTTAAAAATGCCATAACCAGGCCGTATTTTGGTTTTCCTGGTTTTAGGGCCCACTACTTACTGGGAGTTTACTCTGTGGAAGACCTGGACAATCTGCTGGGACACAGGCTGCCCACTCTGAACCCCTCCACCAAGTGGGAGATCAGGAACGTCAGTGGGGTAAGAATGGGATAGCGTTATTAAACCAAGACCTGTACACACAAATAGACTGACAGCAATCACCTCTGAGCAGCAGCTCACCTGAAGAGCTTCACCTGTAATAATGACAATGGTATGAGAGTCTCACTGTTTGATAACGCTGAAGGAAAATACCAAGGTTCACTGCATTAACACCAATGTTTATGGTTAAATTATTTTATTTAAATCAGAAAAGCAACAAACATTGTTGCTAAAAATAAAATATTCAGAAATGCAGAATAAACAAACCAAATGCCTGAAAGATCTCATCACTGCAGATTAGTTGCTCTATATGGATTCAAGTCTAAACTACAGTCCTATCCATCCATCCATCCATCCATCCACCAATCCATCCATCCATCCATCCATCCATCCATCCATCCATCCATCCATCCACCAATCCATCCATCCATCCATCCATCCATCCATCCATCCATCCACCAATCCATCCATCCATCCATCATCCATCCATCCATCCATCCATTTCCAAACCATCCATCCACCAATCCATCCATCCTCCATCCATCCATCCATCCATCCATCCATCCCTCCATCCATCCATCCATTTCCCCTCCATCCCCATCCCCCTCCATCCTCCACCAATCCATCCACCCATCCATCCACCCAAACCATCCATCCATCCATCCATCCCAACCCATCCATCCCCCATCCATCCAATCCATCCATCCCCCATCCATCCACCATCCACCCCTCCATCCCCTCCATCCCATCCATCCCCCATCCATTCCACCCATCCATCCACCATCCATCCATCCATCCATCCACCATATCCATCCATCCATCCATCCATCCATACCCACCCATCCACCATCCATCCCCCCAACCATCCATCCATCCATCCATTTCCCTCCATCCCCATCCCATCCACCCCATCCATCCACCATCCATCCATCCATTTCCCTCCAATCCATCCTCCATCCACCCATCCATCCATCCCCCCACCCATCCATCCATCCACCCATCCATCCATCCATCCACCATCCATCCATCCATCCATCCATCCCCCATCCATCCCACACCATCCATCCACCATCCCCTACCCTCCATCCACCCATCCATCCACCATCCATCCACCCACCCTCCATCCACCATTCCATCCACCCCTCCATCCATCCTCCATCCATCCATCCATCCACCCATTTCCCTCCATCCATCCATCCATCCACCACCATCCATTTCCCCCCCATCCATCCATCCCCCCACCATCCACCCAAACCATCCATCACCATCCATCCATCCATCACCCATCCATCCATCCACCCCACATCCCATCCACCATCCATCCCCCCCCCATCCATCACCCATCCATCCATCCATCCACCATCCATCCACCCATCCATCCATCCACCCACCCCTCCATCCATCCACCACACCATCCATCCATCCATCCACCCCTATCCATCCACCCATCCATCCATCCATCAATCCATCCATCCACCACCATCCATCCACCCATCCATCCACCATCCATCCAGAATCCATCCCCCATCCCCACCATCCATCCATCCCATCCCATCCAAACCCCATCCATCCATCCACCCACCACATCCATCCATCCACCCACCCATCCATCCACCATCCACCCATCCATCCATCCCCATCCATCCATCCATCCAATCCACCAATCCATCCATCCATCCATCCATCCATCCATCCCAATCCACCAATCCATCCATCCATCCATCCATCCATCCATCCATCCATCCACCCATCCATCCACCCATCCATCCATCCATCCATCCACCAATCCATCCATCCATCCACCAATCTATCCATCCATCCATTGATCCATCCATCCGGTCCTGAAAGTATGGGACCTTGAATTGTTGAGGTGACCCTGGAATTAAAGAAATGCAGCTTCAGTCTTTATTAGTTAAAGCATTTAAATTAATGTGACTCACAGCCTGAGTTCAGAACCAAACAGAACCAAACGTTGTTTTTTGGTTGTTGTTTTGTCCAGATGCTCTGCATTGGAAACGCCTCCATCATCACCCACAACCTGCCTGCGATCAACGGCTACATCCACGTCATAAACCAGGTAGGAGTCAAACAGTCTGGTTGTCCGAAGTCATTTACTCCTAGACCTTAAACCAAGTTAGCTAAACCTGAGTTGCTTTAATACAAAGACCAGACTACATAATACTGTACAGATAATAAAAATTGCCGATTAAGAGAAATGTGCAACTAAGTAGGGTGATTTAAAAATGTGCAAACTGTGCTTGTAATTTGTGCATAAAAAAATCAATTTACAAGACATGGAAAAACTGCAAACAACAGCAGAGATGTGAACACTTCCTGAGTTTGTTGGCAGCAGTAATGGTTATAAAGTCTAACAGCTGGTGGGAGGAAGAACCTGTGATCAGTTATTAATATTTTCAACTGTTAAAACATTTTATGCTGGGTCTATTATGTCTATGAGCACTATTATAGCAGGTTAGCATTAGGTAGCGTTAGCTTAGCCTAACATGTCCTCTAGTTCATGCATTTAGTGCATTTATTGCAGCCATATTCCTTCTCCGTATATTTTGGATGTATTTTACAATGGAATATTTTAAATAACATAACTTCATGTTCACGTTAATGCCCATTTATCTGTGTGATCAGGTTCTGGCACCATCCCGCTCGGACCTTCCACCTGAACCTCCCACTGTGATGGCGTTCCTGAACTCCTCCTCCAGCTTCAGCCTCTTCAGAGAGTACGCTCTGGTAGGATTTGCTCCTGAGTCTCTTATGTTTGGACCCATGATCTTTATCAGGTGTTAATGGTCTTATTTTACTTTGCTTTTTCACAGACGTACAACCTGTCGGGACATCTCGGTGGTCTGGATTTTACTCTCCTGCTGCCGACTGATGAGGCTGTCAGGAACCACCTTAACAGAACAAACTCATCATTCCTGGTAGGTTCATCATATAGTTCTGTAAATTCCTGTTGACCTGAACAAACTTTGTGGAGGAATAAAATAAATCCCAAAACCCAACAGTGAGGTGCTGAAATCAGGCGTTACTAATTCAAACAATAAGCAGCAGTTTAAATGGTGAATAAATGAATAAAACTGCTGTTCACACCTCGTCAACACACTCAGTCTGGGTCCCGTCTGGATTTTTATTGGAAATCTTTTAGATCAGTGATGAAAAAAACATCGGAGATTAGACATATAAAAATATAAGATTATTAATCCATCAAAATGTTTAAAGAACCGTAGCTAAACAGAACAACTGTAAATAAAACCAAAACAAAGGTAAATGTCTATCTGTGACTGGAAGATACCAGAACATAATCAGGTGTGTTTATCATCAGTAACTCCTCATGTCTGCTGTCCAGGACTCGGATGTGTTTCAGTACCATGTGATTCTTAATGAGCTGCTGTTTCCCGACCACCTGCATGACGGCATGTTGAAAAGCACTCTGCTGGGTCCGGACTACCAGGTCCAGTTCCACCTGATTGACAAAAACCAGGTACTTTCAACAACTTTCACTGAGTCAGTTTTCAGATTCTGGTGCTGCTCCGATGTTCCCTTTAGTTTGTTGCTGGAGTTCCTTCCTCCTAGCCAGGTGTGAATGAAGCTCATTTCCTGGTTGTTCGGGTTTTACCGGGATAATTTCAGTCAGAGTCTGAGGACAGATCCAGATTTTCCTCAGATCCGTTTTGGGAAATACACCCAGACAATAACAGGTTTCCATCTATCCATGGCCTTCCGCCTATTCGAGATTGGGTCACGAGGACAACAGGTCCAGGAGAGAACTCCAGACATCCTTAGGATCCTCCACGAGGAATGAGAGGGTTTCCCTGCTGCGTTTATTTCCTGTACCTAACCTTTACTCTGACACCATCTGATAACAGGGATCTTTATCAAACCTTCAGTTTCAAAATGATGATTTGTTTTTTATACAAATTTTTGCAAATAAAAATCAGAAAATTGTGACATACATCTGCTATCAGCCTCCCCGAGTCACTACTTGTGACTTTCACTGCCGTTACTGCTGCATGTCTTCTGAGGAATGTCTCTACAAGCTTCACACATTTAAAGACTGAAGTATTTGTGAAACAGCTCAAGCTCAGATTGCTCAGAATATTCACAGAGCCTCTGTGAATATTCATCCAGAGTTACCACAGGCCACTTGGCTGCTTCTCAGATAAATGCTCTCCTTGTCCAGCCTGTCAGGTTAGGTGGACCTCCATGTCTTGGTAGGTCAGCAACTGGTCCATCCTCTCTCCATGTTCAGATGATGGTTTGAACAGAGGTCTGGGAGATGTTCAAACCTAACCCTGATATAAACTTCTGCAGAACCTTCTCCCTGAGCTGTGTGCTGTGTTCCTTGGTCTTCATGATGCTGGCTGTTTCCTCATGTTCTCCAACAAACCTCTGAGGCCAGCAACAGAACATCTGCAGTTAGACTCAGGTTAGATTATTCACAGCTGGACTCCGTTTACTGAGTAAATGGCTTCTGAAGACACCTGGTTGCTCTAGACCATATTTGGGTTATCAGAGTAAAAGGGGGCTGAATCCACAGATTTTGCGTGTTTAAGATATTTAGAAAAGCATACATAATTTCATTTCCATTTTACAATGATGCAGTCCTGCTGCACGGTGTCGCAGCGGGTAGTTCTGTTGCTTTGCAGCAAGACGGTCTTGGGCTCGATTCTTAGCCAGAGGTCTTTCTGCATGGAGTCAGCATGTTCTTCCCGTGCATGAGGGGGTTCTCTCCAGCTTCCTCCCACAGTCCAAAAGCGTGACTGTTCGGTTCATTGGTCTCTAAATTGAGTGTGTGGTTGCACGATTGTGTCTGTGTTGCCCTGGATGAAGGATGTACGCCCCATACCCCCGCAGCTCAGCATGGATAGGCAGGTGTAGACAATGGATGGATGGCTGAATTATGCTCTACTTTCTGTTGGTCTGTTACAAAAATGTATGATTTTAACTAAATTAGCCCAATTTTTGTTGTAAAGGTTCTTCAGGTACAAACTGTTCAGATCTTCCTCAGCCTACAGACTGACTTATTTCCTCTTCCTCCTCCTGCAGACTGCTGTGAACGATGTTCCTCTCAACGGCAGTTTTATTGAGATGCAGTACGGCGTCATCATCATCCTCCAGCAGGTCCTCAAAGTTCGTCGCAACAGGTGCAGTCAGCAGGTCTCCCTGCAGGTCAGAGTAAGTATGGAAGATGGAGGAATTATCAGTGGATGGGGAAAAGGACCAGTGTAGAAATGAATGAGTGAATTTTCCTTATGCAGTAAAAATTAACTGCTCTGCCATTTGGATTAAAAATGTGGAAGAATTGGAAATAAAGTTCTTTCTGATGCCTGAAACCTTGGAATAGAAAGTTTATGACACCTTGTATAGCTGACTTTTAAATAAAAAAGTTGAAGTGAAAAGTTGGTGCTAATAGGTAAAAAAAGACCCATAAATGTTTGGATGGTGGATCTCCCAGTAATTCCAGTCTGTCTGGACCTGTTTTTCCAGGGAAGGTGTTCGGACTGTGATGGACCTCCTCGATGCCTCTTTAACTACAGTCCAGTAAGAAACCTGTTTTGGTTCGTTCCCTCAGAGCTCAGTAGCTGCTGCATGATGTTCTGATCATCATACAGCTTATTATTTATCTGATCTAGAAGCAGCAGAGTTCCCAGAATAAAGAAAAAACAAAGCATCCCTCATTATGGCTCAGCTCAGCCTTGTTTTCTGCTCCAGATCAGGGAACAGTTTCCTGCCAACATGAAGCCCAACTGTTTTTACCGGAAGCGGGTCGGACCCAGAAGGAAGTTTGTGCCAGGCTGCACCATCAATTGCCTTCGTCTTACTACGGTCAGCTGACAATAATACTCCTGTACCAAAGTACAGTTATATTCTGTGGTTCTGCTCAGTCCAGTTCACATCTACATCTAACTTTTACTGCCTCCAAGCTTGGCTGCACTGATGGATCTAAATCACAAGGTCCAGATTCAGATTGGATCTACCCTGGATCTGACATCAGTAATTTGGAAACCTGTTGTTTGTTGTGATTTTAAAATCATTTCCAGTTATCACTAAAACTAACTGACTTACTAATTTACTCGAGCAATATGAGCTTCATTCACAACAACACAAACTTTGTAATCAATTCACTGTCTTCACCAGCCACTTCCTGTGGTTCTGCTTCCAGCCCGCCGGATCATTAACTAACGATACTGACGATACTTTCCAGCTTTATCTCCAGAAATTCTTACCTTAAGGTTCCTGAACAACCTTAAAAGATTGGGTGACGACTGTTGTTCGATTGGACGGCTTTCCAGGGCTGAATAAGTACAGAAAAAATAACTGATAATTAAGCTGATTAACTTCCCATATTCTCAAAGATGTAAATCAGAACTTGAAACTATAATGCTCAGACAAGTAAGACTTTAAGAGATGTCAAGTATTAAAAACGTATTATGTCCCACA
Source organism: Crenichthys baileyi (assembly GCA_036173005.1). NCBI lineage: Eukaryota > Metazoa > Chordata > Actinopteri > Cyprinodontiformes > Goodeidae > Crenichthys > Crenichthys baileyi. The sequence continues at coordinate 980,835 of JAHHUM010001171.1, forward strand.
GGATCACTCCTGTTGCCCTGGTTTCTACGGCCACGAGTGCTTTAAATGCCCCGGAGACGACGGCAGCCCATGCTCCAATCACGGGCAATGCCAGGACGGTAACCACGGCAACGGGGAGTGCCATTGCTACGAAGGTTTCCATGGCACCGCCTGTGAGGACTGTGAGCCGGGACGCTACGGACTCAACTGCTCCTCCAGTGAGTGACACACACACACACACTCTGACAGAATGACACAGGTATTTCTTTCTGCTGCCACCAGAGGGCAACACTCTCTGGGAATGTGCCTCAAAACAGCATTACTGTTGGGATACAAACTGCCCTTTGGCCCAGTTTACCCAGTATATTAGGCTGTTTAAACACGGGATGTGCTGGTTCAGCTTAGCATTTGTAACTAAATAAAAACCTGTACAGGTAAAAACCTGATAAAATAAAATGTAAAGGTGATATATGTAGTTTTGACAACTAGTGGTGTGAATTGGCACTGCATCCTAAACTGTGAAAGGTGCAGAGCGCTCTCCCCTGATGACCCTGCAGATCCAGCTGCTTCCCTCACAATCTACTGATGACATCTGGTGTACCATTATGACTGCAGGAGTGACCTGTTGGTGACTGAGGCAAGGACAACTGGAGATGACCTTTGGGTCCCTGGGTTTGGAAACCACCTTGTAGGTTCTGTGTACATCTGATCAAGAGTAACATTCCTGATTCACATGAATATCACACTTCATTTGTTCCAAATTTGTAGCTAACACAGAACCTTCTAGAATCAGTAGCATCTATCAAGGTTTGGCTGTGTATCGTTTCATTTTCAATGTGATCACATACAAATTAGCAAAGTCTTATTTAGATATTACTCAGATTTGGAGTTGTCACAGACTGTATATTAATGTTTAGAAACATATTTCCAAATAAAGTCACATTATTTCTAAGCAACACAGTCGTCTTTACTGGGTCATCTGGATGGAAGGAAGACAACAGCACTGATAAACACAAAACTGCTTCAGTGCTAAAGTAATTCAACTTACTTGATGATAATAGCTTTACCAAATATGATTTATAGTATATATGACTGCACTGTGTCGATATGACATGAACTGTAACTGCGTTGCCCAGATTACGTCTGCACTATAGTTCAGGGCTCCTGGTAAGCGAGTTGCTTTCAGTGACTGCAGATTCAGACTGTCAGTTTGTGTGCCAACATAGATAAGCGGAGGGACTACGGTCCCCACCACAGAGGAATGGTCTGTTCTCACCAAAACGTTGCAGCCCCTCAGCCAAGGGAGAAACTTGCAGAGCCATCTGTGGTGACCACTTTCCTGGGTGAGGCGGTGGCGATGGTGTCGACCTAAGCCAGAAAGCCTGGGCTCTGCTCAACAGACTACAGATGCCTTCACTCTTCACTGACCATCGTGGTGTGGGTCCCGGTTGCTGTTTCCTTGCTGCAACTTTTGCTTTCATCATGTAAAGCCACAGAAGGTCTCAGGAAGCAGTTATATTGTTTCGTTGTCTGAGAGTTTGGTGCGTTTTTCATAGACCCACGTACTCAACTCTGCTGCTTAACCCACAGATTTTCCCTACAAATGAGGCATCATTTAACAGGTCATAAACAGGATTTTGAGCAGTAAAAGGCTGATTGCCAAGAAACGTTGACCAAGCACAAATTCCCGTACTTGTTTTGCTACTGTAGGTATAAGTAGAAGCAAGCAGACAGGTTTATGCGTCTCTTAGTTAAATGACAATAAAAAACTGGACCTCTTCAATAAGCTGATTACAAACCAGATTGATCCGTCTCTTAGAACATAGTTGTTCAGATAATATCCAGTTCGTCTTCGTCGTGGTGTAAATAAATGAGCTGTTTTTGATTTAACTCAAAGCAGACATGATACACAAAGAGGCAGCAGAGTTTTAGACCTTTCTGTCCGTTGCAGAGTGTTCCTGTGACCACGGGAAGTGTGACGACGGGCTAACAGGAAGCGGCAGGTGTCTGTGCTACAAAGGTTGGAAAGGAGCTTCCTGCTCTGTAGGTACGTTCCAGTTCCACAAATACAAAGCTGTGGTTGTGCTCCATGTTGACCTCTAACCTGTTTCTAAATCTGTGTTTCTCAGAGATCAGAGATGACGCCTGTGGAGGTGTGTGTGATGAGAATGCCAAGTAAGTTCTTCGTCACTGTGTTTACCTGGTTGTAGTGTCATCTCCAGGCGTGTAATGGTCCATGCATTTGTACCCAAAATATCCAGTACAGCCCTTTTGGTTCGGGACCCAACGAATGCAGTGTTGTTTTCTACCTGAACACACAGATCAGAGGAATTAAGTGCTCAGTGAAACACGCTCCAGGGGAACTAAAAAATGACACCAGAACAAAACAGAGAGGACTTCCTCCTGTCACAGAACTCTGCTGTTTAGGAAAATTAAGGTTTCTCATGGAGCTACAGAGGAGAAAGAAAGGTGGACCAAATCAGAACTTCATGTCAACAGCAATACGGTACATAGCTGCTCTTTACTGAACTGAATGACTCACCTGAAACATCATTAAGCTAAAGGTAAATATCACTGGTTCTGGACAAAGAGCTGAGATCCAAATCCAGGTCTCTTTAGAATTCAACTGGTCCGAAACATTGCACAAGTTGGGACAACGTACCAGTACCGTCCTGATGAGTCCCTGTGACCCAGAGGGGATTTTACCACAGCTGATTTTAGGGTGCATTCAAGTACATCTGATCTAAATATCAAAGCAACTCCAAAGTCATTTAAGCCTTTTTTATTCTCAAACCTCTTATCCATCCATCCGTCCTTTCATCTGTCCTTAAAGGAAGATCAAAACGGGACTTTTCTGCTCTATTTACACTCCCGATAACGTTATTGAAAACCATTTGGAAAATTTTTGTTCTTATTCCCTTTTTATAAAAAGTGTAAAATTTTATTTCAGGATTTGCCGAATGTTTAAGTTAAACAGGGTTCCTTTGCTGTCCGGAAAAGCTGAATCCATCTCAGCTGCTGTGCTAAAAAAACAGCGTGTTTCTTGATTAGATGTGGTCCTATTATAATAACTAAAACATTATTACATATATTAATGCGTTGCATTACCGCTCTGTTTGATGATACAAACAAGTTACTTACAATCAGTGTTGAAGTTTGGTTGTTTCTCAGATGATAGCTGGTTAGAAGTCTTTGGTTCAGACTGGTCTGGTTGTGGCCTTTGTTTTTTCAACAGTACGTTGACAGGAAAGAGAGCAAAGAGAGGGGGAGACATTCGGCAAAGGTCGCCACGTCCACGACTCGAACCCGGGACAACCGCATCGAGGACTATAGCCTCTGCACATGGTCGCGCGTTTAACCCCTACACCACCAGCACTGCGCCCTGGTTGCGTTTCTGGTGTTACCCAGTTGTTGATGGTCCCATCATCAACAGCCGGTTGTTGCTGTGTTACAGAATGATGACGGTATAATGAAAAGGAGGGATTTCCAGCCTATCATGAATACTATGAACTGTTCTTACTATTTCGTATTAAAGAAATTTGTTTTCGGGGCCACTATCCTACCTTGAATCCCCAACCGCCCCCTCCTCTTGTGGTCAATCAGCCTGATTCTGTATTAACTAACTAGCTTGTTAGTTCTTTAGAGTTAAGAGTCCTCTAAAGCCATTCTGCATGGATTAATAAACATAACAAATGTTTCCTGCTCCCAGAGAGAGGGCAAATCTACATGATTGCACGCCTTGTTCCCTTTGCTACTTTGGGGCCTGAAACCCAATAATAATAAAGTAAAAGAAAAGACAAAAAGGAATAGTTTAGCATGCTCTACTGGATGCAATGAACCCCTGCTACTTTGCAGACACATTTCCCTTACCTCTGCAGGCTTGGAACCTGAATAATAATGAAAAAACTGGTGAAAAAACATTGGTTCTCTGCTCACTGGGAGCTGTAAGCCTGGCATGCTGCTCTTCATCGCTTCTTCTGGGCTTGGAACCCTAATAATGGAAAAACTGATTAGTTACAGGGTTTCCTGTTATGCCGGGAGCAGGCAAACATAGAGGCATTGTATGCCTTGTTCCTCTCAATAACTCGGTGCTAAAAACCCAAATAATAATGGAAAAAACTGAAAAAAGGCTATCCCGCTCCTAGAGAGCAGAACAATGCACATGCGTTGCATGAATGTTCAAAACTCTCTTGGTTTTGAACATTTTATTTATTTTCCTTCAGTTACTGTTGCTTGTTATCAAAAAACAAACTACTATTGTAGCTACTATTCAGGCAGTAATAAAAGAAAAATCCTCCCACTGCAAAGAGGAAATATGATTACTAAAATCCACAATGCAGATCTGCACTGTTCCCTCAGAGAGTCGATGTGGTGAAGATTACAGCAGATGGCAACGGGAAGCTGGGAGCAGCGGGCAAAAGATGGATGGATGAATAATTAGCAGACAGAGAGACAAACCAGGTGGTCTTTTATTAAGAGATTTATTCTGCAGTTCAAAACAATATGAAATACACAACCTAAACTTGGACCTAAACAGGAATCAGCTGGTGATTGGCTGAAGAATAGAGTTTCTGAGTTAATGGATATCCAGTGAGATCAGTGAGCTGTGGGAAGATCCTGCACACAACATGGAGATAAGCAGAAAATCACTGAAGACACAGTGGAGTGAAAACCTTAAAAACAGAGCGGACACAAACAGAAAACCTGACCGTTTATTTTCCACAGCTGCATCTCATCTGTCAGATATGGTGGAGGTTCTGGTCGGGTTTCACACTGAATGATTGAGGCGGACTCTTTCTGTTCCTTTAGGTTCATCCTTACGCAATGAAAATATATTTCCATACGGGCTGCACGGTGGAGCAGTTGGTAGCACTGTTGCCTTGCAGCAAGAAGGTCCTGGGTTCGATTCCCAGCCGGGGTCTTTCTGCATGGAGTTTGCATGTTCTCCCCGTGCATGCGTGGGTTCTCACCGGGTACTCTGGCTTCCTCCCACAGTCCAAAGACATGCCTGTCAATCAATTGGTCAATCTAAATTGCCCTTAGGTGTGTGAATGAGTGTGTGCTTGGTTGTTTGTGTGATGCCCTGCGAGGGACTGGCGACCTGTCCAGGGTGTACCCCGCCTCTCGCCCATAGACTGCTGGAGATAGGCACCAGCTCCCCCGCGACCCACTATGGAATAAGTGGTAGAAAATGACTGACTGACTTTGTTTCAATATATGAAACTGATGTTCCTGTCTTTTAAAACGTATATACTGAATAATACATAAAGATTAATACTCAAAGGGATGCTTTGAGTTTAATTTAACCAAGAACTCCACACCTGAAAGAAAATGTCATTATAGTAGATCATTATCAGACGATGCTGTAACAACCTTTAAAGAATCTTTTCCACTTTAAATCTCCTCATTATCACAGAAAAACACAGTGGAGGGCAATAATTTTGTTTCTTACCCTTCACAAATTGATTCTCTTGTTCAGTGTTACTTCATCATTTCGTGGTGCATTAGACAATGCAGCCCCCTTGAAAAAGAAGGTAATTATTCATATGAGGCAGGCTCCTTGGTTTAATTCAGAGCTGCGTACTTTAAAGCACAATGTTAGAAAATTGGAGAGAAAATGGCGCTCTACACCACCTAGAGGATTCCTACTTAATCTGGAAAAATAGCCTACTGTTGTATAAAAGACACTTCACCAAGCTAGAACAGCTTATTTCTCATCCTTAATAGAAGAGAACAAGAATAATCCTAGGTTTCTCTTTAGTACAGTTGCTAAACTTACACAGAGTCATAGCTCTGTTGAGCCATCCATTCCTCTACTTTCCCATATATTAAAATGTATTATACAATATATTTTGTATATTTTAGCCAAACTGCTCAAAATGTGTTACAGAATAGACTCAACATGGGAAATAACTTTTAAATAGCATCCAGTGAGGACATGCCAACAGTCTCATGATTTTCTGCTGTATAATATGTTTAACCACAGATTCAGATTTTATTTACCGTGACAGTATTTCATATCCACCTACCACTCTGACTGTCACATATTGTGAAAACTCGTTTTAACTGATCTGGTCTTCATCAGGTTTTAACATCTAAACAACACATCACAAGTTCCACTATGTTTTTGTTATTTTTACACCTTGTCCCTGTGGCTTGTTCTGGGCCTTACTCAGTAATAGCATATTGCATTATTTCCATGTTTGAGAATTATAAAAAAACAAAAAAAAGACACACAACCAAACTTCGTGGGAAGAGTGAAAGGTCAACCTGCATAAATGTGATCTCCAGAGGTGAGGATTTTTGTGGAGATCTGTTCATCTAGAAGCAGAAAGTCAGAAGAAAAGTTTTGTGTGAGCAGTAGCCTGGAGAAGTAACAGCCTGGTCCTCACCTGAGGTCAGCCCAGTCTGCCCATAATTCACTGCTTGGAAAAACGTGGCAAAAAAACAAAAATTCTGGCAGCATTCTTCATCGGTTCTGAGCGCTATTGTTACTCTATCTGAGTAAATGTCACCAGAATACTTAGTTTTCTGGTTATGTAAAACACTACAGCAGTGAATGGAAGCAGCTGAAAGTCTCCGTTTTGTCCACATAATCAGGCTGAGGACACAGTCATTCCCCCCACTCTGCTCTTTCAGTCCATCCAGTTAGTTTTCTTACATGTTGTTTGTCCCTAAAAACTCACTTTAAGCCTTTGCTGCACATGTGGGGCACTGGTCAAACACGTCCTTCTTTATTTTAGCTCAGACGTGCTAATCTTCATGTCTAAACATGCAGAAAGAAAGTTTTGAAACCAAGAGTGCTCCCTCAATCCTTTACTGTATCCTTAATAAGCGGTTGAACATTCCTGTCAGAAACAAGTTTTCTGTTTACAACCGGCAGTAAAGGCCCGTCTCTGAAGGGTCTCATTGGGTCAGAGGTTTGTTTTTAAAAGACGTTCATTTGAAGTATAAAGGGAAGAGGTGACCTAAAGAAATGGGACCGGGCTCAAGTGTCTGGGCCTAAATCGGGCCTAAATCCGTCCTGTCTGTGAATGTTTAAACAGTATTATCACACTTTGTTATTAAACATTTGTCTTCTGCTCCAGTTGTGTAACAGGACCACAGGGATCAGCTGCTGTTTGTGTTTGCGCCGCTGGTTATGAAGGAAATGGAACCTTCTGCCGAGGTAGAAACACTTACAGCTGGCATGTTCACTTCAGGTAAATGACCTGGTTCTGAGCTGTCCTCCTCTGTCTTCCAGAGCTGGATTTGTGCAGCAGGTCAAACGGTGGATGCTCAGAGTTCGCCGTTTGTACAAAGGTGTCTCCTGGAGAGAGGACCTGTGCCTGTAAAAAGGGTTACACTGGAGATGGAGTGGTCTGTCTGGGTAAGTGAAAGACCTCCTGAAGCCCAAATTGGCTCTAAAATCTCATGCATTCTCTAAACATGTACCCTCTACTTGTGTTTGCAGAAATTGACGGCTGTCTGGTCAACAACGGAGGCTGCCACACAGCAGCAGAGTGCATCAGAACCGGCCCAAACGTTGTAAGAAACACTGCTGCCCTAAAATACCTCCTGCTGTTACAAAACCATTCTGCAGCATTATGTTTCTTCTAAAATGCTCCTCCTTCTTTATTTTTCAGACAGCGTGCAGATGTCAGACAGGCTTCCAGGGATCAGGGAGGTTTTGCTACCCGGTCAACCCCTGCAGAACCGTACGTTTACCACATTAATAAATATCCAGAGACTTAATTTGTCTTTGAAACACAAACTGGTGGTCAGTAAATCCTTTAGAGACATGATGTCAGTGATGATTCATATCCAGTTTCAGTGGTGAAAGGTTTCGTCCAGCTGCGCTGCATAGCAGCGTGTTAATCCGTGCTGTGTGCAGGACAACGGCGGCTGCAGTAAATACGCTCTCTGCGAATACACGGGTCAGGGCCAGAGGAACTGCACCTGCCACAGAGGCCACGTGGGGGACGGCTTCAACTGCAGAGGAACCACCAACAACGTGAGTCATTTAACGTCTAGTTACCTGCTGGGATCCCACTCCCACACTTACAGGAGCTGTGCTTTATCTCACAGGAGGTGTACCGGCAGTCAGAGAATGATTTCTTTCGCAAAATGCTGTTTGTGAGTAAGACCGTCGTTAATAATGACACTTTAATATTCATCAGTCTGATCTTAAACTCAACCAAACCCAATGCCACCAGTAACAAGATGCCAATGTAAGCCGGACAAATCAAACATGAGAAGTAAAGGCACCAGACAGCAGGTTTTTAATTAATTATCCTTAAATTTCAACCAAATCTCAAAAATGTCATTTTTAAACCAAAACCTAACTAAATTCTTAGTTCAACAAATTTGTTGATTTGTTAAATTAGTTATTTTCATATTTCTCTATGGCCAGTTTTACATCTACATGGCCTTTGACATCCTATTGTTAATATATAAGATCCAATTTGTTAATGGACCCACCATCGCCAGTAATAGCAACTTTAACTATTCTGTAAACATCTTCCAAGTTTTGGGTGTTCATAGTTAGATGAGAAAACCCGCCGGGACTTTGAGCTGGATGAGCTTCTGGTGGAGGATGTCTGGGTTGATGGTGTTGAAGGTGGAGCTGAAGTCCACAAACAGGATCCTGGCGTACATCCCTGGGTGGTCGAGGATGAAGCGTAGTCCCAAGTTGACTGCATCATCTGCCGACCGGACTGCCTAGTAGGCAAACTGCCGGGGGTCCATCAGGGGGCCTGTGGTGTCCCTCAGGTGCTTCAACACCAGAAGCTCAAAGGATTTCAGGACCACAGTTGTCAGGGCAGCAGGCCTGTAGTCATTTAATCCTGGGATGGTGAGTTTCTTGGGTACTGGGATGATGGTGGACCGTTTGAAGCAGGAGGGAACCTCACACAGCTCCAGTGTAGTCAGCTTCATTGACCTTAGGTATCTCCATCAGCGGTAGTAACAGTAAGTCTGTATGCAGAGATGACACCAGCAGTCTGTCCCCTGCAGTGTGTGTGGGGCAGAGGTCACAGTGACTGGCGCCACACAGGAGAGATGGGTTTGGCTCTGGGTCAGCTCACTGCTTCCTAGAGAAGCAGCAGCCACTCCCGGAGGTAAGATCTGTGCCGGACCCGACATGAGAGCGCCCCTGCTGTTCAGGTCTGAAAACGCGGTTATTAATGTCACAGACCCCATGTTGGGCAGGAACTACTTGTAGCTAAACCTTTTAACTAGTTGTGTGTTTTTTAGAAGATTTTAGCCACTTTCCTCTGGGGTCTACCTGTAGCGCTCTGGCAGACAGGAGAGTCCTGCATGTCAACACAGCAGCAGAACTGAGCTGCCCAATGATTCGCCTGTTTCAAAAGACTGACTGTTTAACCCGACACTTGAGGGGGAATAAAGACAAATACTGGCAGATTTATTGGTCGATATGATGATGTCTACCTCTATTTAGTGTAGGATAATCCAGTTTGGATTTGATCAGTCTGAGTGATGAATCGTTTATGTAACCAAGAGTTGTCCGCAGGTCTAATTTCATCTTTGTTAGCAGATTATTCCACATGACTCATACAGATGTTCACTTTTTCTGTTTCCTTTTCAGATGTCAGAGACTCCTGGTCTCTATGGCGACGGACCCTACACCATCTTCGTTCCTCTCCAAGAAACCAACAATGAATCCACAGTGAGGGCAACAAACGCTGCATCTTTAATATCCAACACAGCTTCACACATTTTCAGTTGTGTTGCCACCTTAACCTGCTGGCAGCACAGATTCATGCGGATATCTGAAGGAGTCATTGGTCTGGCTGTTGCTCTGTGTGCCGACAGATTAATGAATGGAAGAGGGCGGGCCGTCTGGAGCACATGGTTCGTTACCACATCGTCTCCTGTGAGATTTTGACCCTAAGTGACCTCAAAACTACCAAGAGTGTGGTCTCTGTGTCGGGATACTCTCTGGAGTTCAGTCTGAAGGAGGTAGAGCACACACACATTATATAAAAGGCTGTTATTACTCCTACAGAAACTGGTAACATGAACTTCTATTTTAATACCTGCAGCTTCAGCTTCCTTTCATTTGTAACTGAAACTAACAGAAAAAGCACAGACTGCGGTTCAGATGTACAGTTTCATTTAGCTACATCAAGCTCTTAATAGTCCTAAGTTATTCTGTCTCACAATCTATCATAAATCAGTGTGAATGATGAATTATTTTCACATCCAAACAAAAAAGACATTTAAAGATTTCTCATAATTAAGATTAATTTAGGATCAAAACTAAACGTTTGGATGATTCATTTAGATGAAAGAAGAAGAAACAAATCTGAAGGACAAAGTTGCCATTGCTGCTACAAACGTCTGCTAACAGCAGGAAGTTTTACAAATAAGGAATGAAGGTTCAAAATATCATCAAATATCTAACATTTATCCAGGGTTCATGTCTCCCAGGAGCCTGAAGGAAGTGGTTTTGTTGATTCTGATCTCTACAATAAACTCTGGGGGGCTTTAAGTCTCTTATCCATCTGGACTTCTCAGCTTTCAGCGTTAGAACCACCCCTAATGAAGGAATTTTAGCACCATTTTGAGGTCCGAACCTGGGTCGTGCACCTTCTGTTTGTCTCTTGGTTTTGCTGACAGGCAAGTCTTGGCCCAAACAGATTTGGTTTCAGCCAGAAAGTCACTCTAAGGCAGGCAGGCTGTTGGTTCTGGCCTTGAACTCTCCAATGGAGGCCATTTTTTTCCCCAGTGAGTTTGTTTCTACCCCGTTGCTGAATTTCTCTAGATCTAGATGTTCCTTTTTGAGATCTTAGCCTACTTCATGCTGTCAGACAGGTTCCGCAGAAGTGATTTCTTGATTCTGCAGGTCAGGCAATAATCAGGCCTGTATGTGGCTGGTGAATTTGAACCAGTAGGTAGTTGATCAGTTACTGGTTCATGCTTTTACAGAGTAATTAAAATTTAAATAACTGTCTGATCATGGAATTTTTAAAGCTTTCTGAATTAGATTATTTATAAAAGAGAAAAAATTGACATGTTGATAAATAATCAAACTTCTTCTGAGCCTAAAATGTGTCGCCGTTATAAAAACATTCATATTTTGAAGATTCCCAGATCTGCCTCATATGACTGGTTATTATTATAGCAATATATAAAGGTCTAGCGAGGATATTTGAAGTGACATGGAGAAAAACATTTCAGTTAGGTCAAAGGTCAAACTTTAGGTGTTTGTGAGGACTATAGCTGTTACTCTTTTAACAGAAGTAAAAAAAAAAACGTGTGTATCCTGTTCCTTCAGTTGTTTGTCCTGAACCTCCACAGGGTTCAGTCTGGATCAACAACAGATCGGTGGTGGTGAAGAGCGACTACACCACCAGTAACGGGGTCATCCACCACATCGACACGCTGCTGACGCCCTACAGGCTGCAGGACAAACCGCAGCTTGAATCTAAAACGGTTTGATAAACTTGTTCAAAGTTACATTTAAGAAGGAGAATCTGGACAATCAGACACCAATATTTCTGTTTCTGTGTTTAGATGAACTTAAGCACTGCAGCTACATTTTATGGCTACGGACGCTTTTATAAACTCATTGAGGTAAGTAAAACATCATCAGATTTAAGCTGCCTTCTTATTCTGCTACCCTTCACCTCTTCATCATGGTGGAGGCTCATTGTTCTCTTATTATTCCCCCGAGATGAAACAAAGCAATGCAGGAATATCAGTATGCCTTCATGTTGAGTGTTTCACCTGCATCGATGAAACTAAAAACCATAAATAATCATAAATATGGCTGGTGCTGCTTGTGAAGGATGCAGGGTTGCTTCCAGTGCTCCAGATGCCCATCCACCAGCCCTTCACCATCTTCTGGCCCACTGACAAGGCCCTCGACTCGCTGCCACTTGAAAGGCAGCACTGGCTCGTCAATCCGGACCACCAGGACCAGCTGGCTGCTACTGTCAAGGCGCACATCATCCGGAATTCCAGGGTAAGAGGAGGAGAGCAAGAGTCAATAATGCAGTGATGGTCTATGTTTTGCATGGATGGATGCAGTAGGAAGCTGAGTGTGCCACCATCCATTCAGGATAATGAAACCTAGAAAATGAGACAAAATCCAAACTGAAGCGAAAGAAGGGGAGGTAGTATGTTTTAGGATTAGGAAAAGAAAACTGGCCTGTAACACGAATTCAGCCAAACAAGCTCGGTCCCAGTTCCTAATATCACCCCTTCCTGCATCCTAAGAGTTAAGTGAGCACTGAATAAAATGTTAGTGTTTTATTTATTTATAAATTGCTTTACAAACCAAAAGGCAATCAGCAATAAAAGATGTAAAATAAACCAGGACTGGCCTAATGGTCATGCTCTCTGGAATTAAAAGTTAGTTTAAAACGATGAGTTTTTAAAAGAGATTTAATATCATCTAAAGTTCCAGCAGACGGTGAAGCAGAGACTGGTCCATCCCACCACAGAGAGAGTTGCAGTGGTCCAGTCTAGAAATAATAAGAGCATGAAAAACCCTCTCAAGGATATCTTGAGGAAGATCATCCTTGACTTTACTAGTAAGCCTTAGATGATATGCTAGACTGGACTACTGCACTGACCTGTTTATGTAATTTAAAATCTGAGTCAAGGATCACGCTGAGATCCCTAAAAGACAGACAGAGTTCAGAGACCCAGCAGCATCCTGTCAGCAGGTCCCAAATAAAATGACTTCTGCCTTTCTATCATTTAAATTAAGAACTTGCTCTCACTTCTGCCAAACACCTGAGCAACCTCTCCGCTGGATTTTAATGGCGGATACACCTGAATGCCACATTGTATTTCTAGAGAACGGACCCCAGATGGAGCAGGTACGAGGATAAAATAGGACCTAATCTGGAGCCTTGAGGTACCCCATATTTAAGAGGATTTTCACGACCTACTGTGTCAACAGCAGCAGTAAGATCAAAAAGAATTAAAGCAACTGAAGGCTCCAACATAGTTGGGCGTACCGTGAGCAACGCGGACTGTCCGCGAACGTGTGAGGTTTCATAGTCGAGCGTACCAGTTTCCTACATTTCTGGTGACAAATCCCTACATTTCCCAAACTTTCTGCCATGGCTTCATCGGACAAAGAGAAAGAGATAAATTACCTTGTAGCTTTGGAAAAACAAAAGAAAAGAAGGTGGCATAAGGCCATTAAACTAGACTCGGGACAATGAAGGGGAATACACCTGTCAGCGCAGCGTAGAGAGCAGCAGTGACGCTGCGCATCTTCACAACTGGTCGCTCGGAGCAGAGTGTCACATAGATGTTCAGTGACTCAGATGCTGAAGCTCAGAGAGGAGATATCGTGATAAAGAGGGAATAAAGATAATACAATAAAATTCATATCCCAATTCTAATACTCTAATATCGTGCAACCCAATTTTGGAGTTTAAAATTCACAATGTTTTGATTGGTTGTTGGTCTTCATAGGCCCGCCGCTCACCTGATAAAAGTAGTAATTTCTTGAGGCTAAGAGCCTTTTAGTTCTCCAAAAGAACAGAGAAATTTGTTGTCAGAGAACCCAATGATGTCCTTCTGTTCTTGTTGCTCACGATTTAGAGCTCCTGCAGCTTGTTCTTCACGCATGTTCAGAGCAGGAGCTTTAATGCATGGCTTTGCAAAGCCAGACAGCTAGCTAACACTGAAGTTGAAATAATCCAGTCCTTAATGGTTTTGTGGCTTTATTCACAACTCCTTTTCATTTTGTAAAACTGTAACCACTACAAATAGAAATATGTATCAATTATACATAAAGGACAAAAGAACCACTAAAACTATCTTCACACTAGCTCAACTGCTTCTTCACAAAGACAGCTAGCATGTATGTTTAGCTAATGAAATCAGATGTAACATGTTGAAATAATACAGCAAGTTTAACATAAAAGGACAAAAACAATCAATAATATGAACTTACAGACAAATCATGTCCAAGGAACAAATGTCTTTGACGGATAGCAACACCATAGCCTGAGCAGTTCTAGCCAACTGACCAGTTTGGTAGTTAAACCCTGAAAGGGGGCAGTCATGGGATGTACCTCATTTTGGATGAAAGGTTTGGATTTTTATTAAAGACTGAGCCAACGAGCCAACAGTGAGAAGATTTAAATACTTGATCCATTAAATAAAATTTGCTGTGTTGCAAAGATTCAGATTCAGTTTCTGTTCAAACTGTTTGTACCGTTCCACTCAGTCTGCGTACAATATTCTGTACCGAGGGACAGACTAGTACAAATGTGTCGAATGTTGAGGCAAGTACTAAAACCGAACTGGTCTCTAAATGCAAACTTTTTCCAGTAGTTAACATTTAGGTCAACATCCTTTTTATTGCTGAAAAATCACACCCAGCTGTTGGGAGCTGCAAGCTGAAGCATGAAATCAACAGTGATGCTGAGAGGCGAGTCTTTTTATTTGATTGGCTACTCTTTGAGGGCATTTTTGTTACTATATAAGCGTGAAATAGATAAGACTTGATCTGTATGCACCAAATTGACAGTTTGTAAGAGCATCTTCTATCATAGGAATTAGAGTGGAACTGATTTAACACTAAGTGTTAGACCCAGAACTCCAAAGCTCCTCTCAGTTGTAAAACAAAGAAACATGGAACAAACCAAAACCTCGTAAACCGTGCAACATGTCAGTAAACCCAAGACTGTGTTATTCTAGTTGGAGGATGAAGAAGGATCTGTTTAACCAGTAGATTATCTTTGTGGGCCAGTACATTCATAAACGGTATGAACACTTTGGATCAATCAAAACATGGGAACCTGATTTCGTAGTATTTCAGATTCAGGACAGGTTTTATGTTGACGGTTAGGATTTAGTTCAGAAGATCTCTGGTCCGTAAAGTAATTTCTCATCAGTGTGTTGTGTCCTCTGATTGAATCATGATTCCGTGTTTTTTATGTGTAGTTGACAGGTGTCGGTCAGCCCAGTAAACTCATGTCTTACCGGACCATGCACGGATCAACCATCAAGTTGAGCTGTGACAAGAAGCTGGTGGTGAGAAAGACACACTGTCTGCTGATTGCAGCTGCAGCCATCTGATTTGTATTTACGCCTCAATGACCTGCAAAACCCTGCAGAATGAGTAGAATCTATTTTGTTCTGTCTTGGTTCTGTGGGTGTTTAATAAAAATGTGTTGCTTGTATTTATGTGTTTAGGGGTCCGTGCTGATCAATGAGAACGCGGCTAGGCTGGTGGAGCGCTACATGGCCTTCAAAGAGGGCCTGGGATTCGGGATCGACCAGCTTCTGGAGCCACCTGGACTGGGAGCGTTCTGCGACAGCCTGCAGAATAAAACTACCTACGTTAGTACTGCTCACACTGAACGGATAAAAGGGTTTGAATATTTAACTGCAACAGCTGTCTGACAGAAAATAATAAAGATACAAAAATGTCTAAAAGTTAAATGATAAAGTTTAGACCCTTCTCAGGTTCTGAGGTTTTATTATTCAGGACATAAGAAAATACCATCTGGTTTTCACTGGGTCCTTAAATGAGGGAGAGTCGACCGCAGATTACCAGCATGTGACCATGTGCAGTCTAAGCATTTATTCAGTAGAAAACAAAGAAAATAGTTAAAGCAGTGTGTTTAAAAACTGAAGAGGTAGAAGAGCAACCCTGGCTGCAAAACAAGCCCACATCCTCACCCTTCTTCCACCGTGCTTGACAGTTGGTATGACAAGTTTGTGCTGATATTCTGTCTTTATATTCCTCCCAACATGGAGCTGTGCACCATGGTCAAACATCTCTACTTTGGTCTCATCTGTCCCCATAGTTCCAGAAGTATTGTTGTTCTTTGTGATGCAGCTTTGCTAGCCTCAGTCCTGCTGCCATCTCATTTTTAGAGAGAAGAGGCTTTCTCCTTCAATTCTTCTAAGCAGCCATACTGGTTCAGTGTTTTTCTAACTTTTCTGTCATGACCTTTAACCTGCTAACTGAGGCCTGTGGAGTCTGCGATAGAGCTCCTGAGTTTTCTTCTCTGAGCTTCACGCTCTGACCTTGGGCTGAATCTGCCGGGACGTCGACTCCTGGGAAGATTGGCAGCTGTCTGAGATGTTTTCCTCTGTAGAGTGATGGAGTTCAGATAGGTTGGAAAGTCTTGGTAATCGTTTCCAGTTTGATGGGCAGCAACAGTTGATTCCATGTGACTACATAAAACCTTACTTACAAAGGGTGTACTTATTTTGTACCATTATCGTAGCTATTTAGCTGCTCTTTGATCGAAGGAGGTGTTTGACTGAAGTGGTCATTAATGTTTTTGTTGGTGATAAATTAAAAAACTTTTAGATTAGATTTAAATTTCTGTGCCGCCCTGAAAACAAAACGTTGGTCTACGGTTTGAAATGTTTCAGGGCCGCTGTGGGACCTGTTTGTTCCCGCCATCTTGCCCCCTCAGACACACAGACATGGTAGGAACCGTCCTTTCTGCTCACAAAGTATTGCTTTAGCTGTACACAGACTGATATCATTGTTGCGCTCATACAGGGCAGGACGATTCGTTGTTTACGGTATCCCTCCAGGTATCAAACCAGCTACTCATTTTGGCATCCCGACCTGCATGGTCGTTTTAGCAGAAGCGGCTGCAAGAGATTTTGTCAGTTTCCTTCCTGGGTCCAGAAGTGCTGCAAAAACCATTACAGCAGAGACTGTCAGGGTAAGAGAGTGCATCTGTAGACTTCATTTCCTCCAGGAACCAACTCGGGAACCTTTTCATCTGACCATTTCCTCTTATATTTCAGTGTGTCCAGGTGGAGTTGAAGACCCGTGCAGCAGCCATGGAGACTGTGATGATGGTGTTACTGGTTCAGGAGCCTGTAAATGCCACAGAGGATTCAAAGGAAAAGCCTGTGACCTCTGTGCCAGCGGTTACTACGGTACCAACTGTACAGGTACATCAGAAAGATGACCACAAACATTTCAAAATGCTCCAATCCAAAGAGTAGCAGCTGCCCAAAACTTCAGAAATAACTTCATTATGTACGTTTACCTACTAGGTAAAGGAAGTACATGAGACATAGTAAATATGAAGTAATTCGTTGCTATGGTAACTCCCTTGGTTTTTTGGAGAGCGTGGGGTAGGGGGAGCCCACAGCATCACATTTCTCGTCAAATTATCTCTGTGCAGAAACAAGAGTTTACAGATGCAGCAGAAATGCTTAAACGGTTTTTAACAGAAGCTTTAGCTAACCACATTATTTGTGTCTACATGGTTCCATGTAGCAAATACGATGCTTTAAAGAGACGCTTTACTTGTGTTTACAGACAAATTCAGAGTTGTGTTGTTGTCCAGGGGGACTTAAATGTTTACCTGGAGTGTGACTGAGAGGAACAGCCTTCAGAGTTCAGAGTTCACAAACAATTTGAACTAAGTTCTCAGCTCCAACATGACATAGTTCTCGTTTATTTAACATGTTTTCTCTTTAAAACTGCTAATATATATGTAGGTCATGAAGTCATTTATTTTCTTCTATTGTCTTTCTTCTGTTGTCCACTTTTAAAGTACTGTAAGGTTGGTGTTCCTCCTTAACAAAATCCTGCTTCTCTCTAAAGACATTCACTGACAAAATAATCAGTTATGTGAATCAACATCTGCGCTGCTGTTCTGCCCACATACCTGTAGAGTGGTCAAAGAAAAAAGTTAGAAGTGACAGATTCATAAAGCTGCAACTTCTCTCCTCATCTTTCCTGTTTCCAGCGCCTGAGACAATGAAATCAGGGCACAAAAGAACTTCTGTTTAATCTGTTAGTTATGAAGGTTAGAACCTGAAACACTAAATATTTCATTCACTCCTGAATAGGATGAGCTGCGCTCACTTAAAGTCCATCATGGGAAAAACGGCATCGCTCAGTTCAGAGATATAATAAAAGTAAACTTCACCTATGAACTCTTGATTGTTGTGTTAATCAGTAAAACTGATTAACGCCATGGAGAGGTCCAAACAGGGCGGTGGTTTCACGCTGCTTTTGATAAACTCTATTATTGCCTACTGGGAAACATTTGTCAAATTTCATAAACAATGTAAGATGTATCGTTACCAAAGTTGTATCACAGTCTTTATTGTTATGATTTGGGGGTGTTTGGTTTTTGGGTTTTTCTCATTTCTCAGTTTTGGAATCTCTTTCTGTTTATACTTTTAGGGGTGGTGCTGTAGGTGTCTACGTTTGTTTTCTTGTGGATGTTTTCAGTTCATAGTGCTTTCAGGTTTATGTTCTGTTACAGTTCTTAGGTTTGATCATGTTCTTGAATTTCTGTTTTGTTCCAGTCATGTTTTGTTTTCACTCCCTGCCTCTGTCAGCCAGTAATCAGCTTCATTCGGTCCACCTGCACCGTGTTCCATATATACACTGCTATTCTGTTCATTCCTCGTGGAAACATTTCAGTTCGTTCTGTTCATGCCAAGCCTGTCTTGCCTGCCTGTCGATGCCTGTTTCTGTCACCACCTGCTAAAGTAAATTTCATTCATTAAATCTTTTTTTTCTACCACGCTATGCTGCTTCCTGTTCGTCTGCATTCTGGGGTCCTCTGCCACACCACCCTTGACAAAAATAACCAATGTAATGTTTTTTGTAACCCTGTGGGGGGTTAGGAAATCAAAAACAGGAAAACAAAAAGTACCACAGTGGACAGTAGGAAACTGCTTATGTTTTTGACTTAAAATAAATTACTAGTCGTCCCGTATTGGTGCCCCAAAATTTGTCCGAAGTTCATGATAAACTGCAGTCCATGTAGACGTAAAGTTCAGATTTCAGAGAACATCAGAAGATCTCAAACACAAAAAGGGCAATTTTATAATGAAACTACACCTTTTAGGTTGCTTGAGAAGCCCTACACACCTATAGAGGGCACTCCATCGTTTTCAGACAAGACAGAACATGGGGTCTTTCCAAGGCCTGATTATAATTTGGTCATTAGTCATAAAGAGAATGACAGTAGAGATTTTCCAAGTAAAATGAATGAAATGCAGACCTCATTGCAAATGAGGAAACATGGTACAGTACTGTGATGAACCAGCTGTAAACCTGCTCCTTCTGCTCTTCATAAAAACCTGAACCCATCAGATAATCTCAGCTCCATCAGCTCCCAGCAGTCTGTCACCATAGCAACGCTTCCCACCATGGCTCAGCCGAGTTTGTTGGTAGGTCTGCCCCAACCTGCCAGCTGTTTTTACTCAGCAGTTAGAAACAGAAACGATCGCTTCTGTATGAAACTTTAAACTGAGTTCTCTAGGAGCAGCAATAACTGACCTTCATTTCCAAAGGCTGGTTTCTTTCACAGTTACAGCTCTTCTGCTGATGTAGTGCAGACATTTTCAGAACGTTAAGGCTTTGAAAGGCTCAACATGAAACAAGCGGCAGGAAGCCAGCATGCCTAACATGACTCACATACTCTCTCACCTCTGTTGGCTCAGATGATGTGTGAGGTCATGTTTATTTCTCAGCCTGCAGCTGTGTGAAGGGGAGCTGCAGTGATGGCATGGATGGGACCGGTCAGTGTGTCTGTCAGCCAGGTTGGGAGGGAGATCGCTGCCAGAACAAGATTGGTGAGTTTTCCTTATGAACATGATAGATTTATCCGGTTGATCTGTG